>LPNX010569314.1:0-30845 GCA_001517045.1 Pseudotsuga menziesii | reverse complement strand
TCACTAGCAAAGGCAAGCTTGGGAAGAACACAACAGTGCTCCAAAGGGACAAAGGGATGCAGACTCAAGTATAGTTCTGGCAACAATGGACTATAGTTTCTGTACTCTCAATTCTCTCCTATGCTTTCAATGTCTCAATGGTTCCTTATATAGCTTTCCAAAGTAATACTGAAAGGTCGAATCTATGCGATCTCAAGGCATATGGAAGGCCAGGAGTCATATGAGTCGGATTCAAGACAAGGAACGGTCCAACAGTTTTGGATTATGCACACATCCCGATGTACGCCACTATAGATGGAATATCCGCGTATGTACACGGTTATCGGGGAAAAGGATGCGTATATCATTTTTCTAATGTTTTTAGGGATGGTCAATGATACATCAAAAGACAATAAATGGTCCATAGGGAATAATGAGTCTGCAGCGGGATAGGGGAAGGCCATACAATATGTGATTCACCTAGTGTGGTGAAATCCGCTATAACACCTGCAAAACAAACTCCGATAATTTGAATTAATTTAACTCAGACACTCTTCACTTCGACATGTGCACTTTCTCTGAGTAGATCACATCTGGATAGACTTCTCTGGACAGAATCGAGAGGGAGCAATGCAATTATTCCAGGAATTATGTGGAAACTCAATGGCTTCAGGTGCATCAATGGAAGTTTCCAAGGTTCGAGGCATGCATGGATACTTGCTCTGATACCATGTTAAGTTATGCGAAGAATAATATCATTAGCTTGCATGAATTCAAATGGAAGAGAATGATTCAGAAGAGAAAGACAAATTTAGCAATAGATTGTTCAATTAATCAGACAAAATTGTACACAAATGGAGACACAATTCGAGACACAATTGGAATAATATGATTATATTCATGAATCATTAAATAATGTGGAATACATTGGTTGTACATATAGTAGAATTCAAATGCTAAAGATAGGATTCAAGTCTACCAACTCATACTGAATCTGGAGCTAAATCAGTGAGGGAAAATCACCACTGGAGCTCACTAATGCAACTCCAGAAAACTAACTGAGCCTACAATCAGTTAATTGATGAGTGTAGGTGAGAAAAGTTTCCCACACTCCCTTCAATCATGCAAAATGATGCTAGGATAACTGATTGTAATCTAACTGATAGTAACTGGATCATAACTGAAGATGACTACTTACCTACCAAGGTCCACTGAAGGATACTGTTGGTGGCACTCAGAGTGGGTTCCTCAATTACAGGGATTGGTCCCTAGGGCTCCTAAACTCACACAATTAGGTGCAGTAAGTGTCACATGTCCCCTAGGTGTGTCCCCCATGCACTAGTGGTGCTATGAAGACCTCCTAAGCTAGGGAAATAGACAATTATATTATGTGTTCAAAGGGAGGATTAATAATAATCCCAACACTTCCAATTTTTGGTCTCATGTGTGTTTAATTTGTCATGAATTATTGATCACTCTTTACTGAATTCTTCTCTCTTCTTCATCCTTCTTTTCTCATTGAATTCATGCAGGCTTGAAGATCTTATGCTTCATTAAATTTAACATGGTATCATATCAGGTATCCAAGCCAGCTTCAAACCTCATAAACTTCCATTGATGCACCCGAATAAATTGGGTTCCACAAAATTCTCAGTATTCTTGCCTTGCTCCCTATGGATTATATCCAGAGAATTCTAACCAGTTGCGATGCACCCAGAGAAAGTGCACATGCTGAAGTGGAGAGTGTTTGAATTGGTTTGATTCGAATTGAAAAGTTTTTGTAGTGTTTTTGCAGGTTATTTGAAGATTTTCTAAGGAATTAGTTGTTTCTTGAAGCTTTAAAATAGACAATTGATAAACTTTGACACCCAAAATCCTCACACCCTTCAATTATCTTAATTGAAGGGTTGGTATGAAGATTGTCTTGCACAACAAGGTCTTGTATAGGGTCACCATGGGAAGAGAAGTTGAACCCCAACAATATATTGAAAAATCGAAGTATCTGAACAAGCTTGATGAAGAATTTGGATTCATGTGCATACACATCTCCAGAGAGGTACTCTTTCACCTTGAGGGATTAAGAACACCAAAAGAAGCATGGGAGAAGTTCGAACCCTTGTTTGGAAAATAGGATGAGCTGAGGGTCCATATCCTAGAGAATGAGTTGATAGAAATACAATCCAACAACTTCGAAACTATACAACATTTTTTCTCAAAATGCAAATCTCTAGTCATACAAAGTAAGCAATGTGGGATTGCAAAGAAGGATGAGTAATTGGTGCTCTCAATTTTGAGCAAATTTGGCATAGAATTCTCAGTGCTTGTATCTACCTTTCACTCTGGGAGACTGACTGATCCTAATTTGTGAATGCCATCCCTTGATGCCTTCACAATCTCTAATACAGGAACAAGTGAAGATGATATAGATGGGATCCCTTAGAGGCTCTCCAAATCAATTTGTCTTAGATGGCGAGACAAAGAATATGCAAGCAAGGAGGAAGCAGAAAGGCAAAGAAAAAAAGGAATACTGAATGCAAACCTAAGGAATACTTTGATCCAACAGATGAAGCCCTGGGCTATAAGAAGGACAAACATTAGAGGTTTGAAAGGGTCAAGTGCTCCTATTGTAAGAAAAAAAACCATATAGAGAAATATTGTATGAATAAGACCATGTATCATATGTCAAAACTCCTTGAGAAGCACAATATTTCCCTCCATGAAGGTGCAAGGAAGGATTAATATGGAAACAAGACTGAATATCATGATGAGAGATGCCATGCTCTGAAGGCTGGTTTTTCAAAATCACTTGCCTTCCTCATTAGTTCAGGAGCCTCCAATCACATGGTTGCATCCAAATAATCATTCTCTTCATTACAACTTACTAATGGTCCAAGTATTCACATGGGAGATGACACTAAAATCAAAGCTAAAGGAAATGGTTGAATCAATTTGGAGCATGGAGTGTTCAAGAATGTACTCTATGTGCCCTCCTTAGTAGCAAATTTGTTGTCTGTACACTAGATGACTTATACAGGCTCACCAAAGTGAGTGGCATTTGGTTTTGACTCAGTGGAGATCTCAGATATCTCAATTGGGAAGCCTATAGCGAAAGTTATTGCAAACCATGCCTCCAAGGAATATGAATTCTCACACTTTCTGCTATACTCAGATCTAGTGCCATCTCAAATTCCATTTGAAAGGGGAGGTAAATTCATATTAACTAAACCTTTTGCATATGATAATGTTTCCATTAATGTTTTAGATTCAGAATCATAAGTAGAGGACCAAGTTGAATAAATTTATGGAATTGAAGATGAAGTTCAATCAGATCTAGATCCAAATCCAGTCCCTAATCCCAATCTTAGGCCTAAATGGGCTCAAAAGTTTATTGGTGCAACTAAGAACATGACTGGAGAGTCATCTGACATGAGGAGAACAAGATCTCAGTTAAAAAAATAGAGCCTTATACCATGTCAAGCAGATTCACTTCTTCCAGAGAGGTGCTACAATATCCCAGAAATATGCTTCATGATGGTAAGGTCTGATCAACAATTCTACTCACTGAAGAACAATTTGGATCATGTCACTCTTCCTCTAGAAAGACGAGAAAAAGGAAACATTTCTTCTCCTATTTGTCACCAGATCAGAAGAAGTTGGAGAGTTTCACATGCACAGTACTGAGAAACTAGTGCACACAAGGACCATCACACTCCATTATTGCTCCACAGAGATGTAGATTGCAAAAATATTTTCACAAGTTTTTTATTCAAGAAAAAATTTTCTCTTGATGTGAAAGCTTGATCTTGGTTTTTCCTGCTTATGGGTGACCTTTGGTCTTAGCTTCTAGGGCCCAGGTTGTCCAAGTTAGGATTAAGGGGGGGTGTTGGGATTATTAATTGATCTTTCCTTTGACCACATAGTCTATTTGTATTTTCCTAGATTAGGAGGTCATTGCCACTTCAATAGTACATGGGGGACACACCTAGGGGCCACCTAACGTTCAATGCGCTTGTCTGCATGAGTTTAGGATCTCCAGGGACCAAACCCTGTAATTTAGGAACCCACTCTAAGTGTCACCAATAGTCTCGAGTAGTTGACCTTAGTTGTTGTTCAATTATGTTTAGTTATCCTCTGATTCCCAACAGTTAGTTCACTCTGAGTCATCCTAGCGTCAGTTTGCATGATTTAAGGGAGGTAGAGTACATTTGCTCACCTACCTACATCAGTTAACTAGTTGTGAATTGATTCAGTGATCCAGAGTTGCATTAGTGAGCTCTAGTGGTGATTTTCCCACACCGAGTTAGCTCTGGAGTCAGTCAAGGTTGGTAGATTTGAATCTTATCTTAAGCCTTCGAATTTTCATATTTGTAACACCATTGTATTACACATTATATACTAATTAATGCATGTAATGTGATTCTTCCAATTATTGGTCTCATGTGTGTTTAATTTGCCATGAATTATTGATCAATCTTTATTGAATTCTTCTGTCTTCTGCAACCAACTTTTCTCATTGAATTTATGTAGGCCTAAAGATCCTATACTTCATTAAATTTAACAACACTTAAGTTAACATGTTAACTTAGTGATCCCACATTTAGTTATGAGGCGAGATCATTATTTAATGTCAAAGAAGAAAGGCATTGATTATCATGTATTTGCAAGATTGAAGAAACCAAAGCACAACAATTAGTTAAGAAGGAAATTCACTATAGTTTACATGGGAGGCTAATTCCCCATGCATTGATTCACTATTCCTTGCATGACAGTGATTTTGTCATGTTATTAATGTATCGATCTCATTGCAAAGTTAATCATGTTTATCTCTATTGCTCAGTATTCTCTTATCTTGCGCCTTGGGTGCCAAAAACAATCTCCTATTTTAAAAGAAATTCTTTGCTATATATCATGATTATACTTTGAAGATTTGCTAGGGTTTTTCATCCTCATAGTTTTGAGGGTTTTCCCTAGGGTATATCCTGTGTTATGGTTGAATGTTTTATGTGATTGAATGTTCTATTGATTCAAGTATTCAATATATCCACACTTAAAAAAATTAAAGATCAAAGCTCAACAAATTTTCACAAAATATCAACAGACTTGACACCACCTCCTCCCTAATGTATTTAGCAAAATCCCTCGGGCACCTTAGATTTTTTCAAAATTCCTCGTCAATACGAAAATAGCCAAATAATCCCATGTCTCCTATCGTTGCAGTCAACTGGCTTATCATCCACTACTGTAAATCCACTATCGCATCCACACCATCAACACTTAAACCCCAATAAACCCCCTTTTAATTTCTTATGATTCATTTAATTTTTTATTTTTTTTTCAATGTGGTTCATGCGCCGGCTTGACCGACGAGCTACATCCACGGAATAATTTCAAGAGGGCCCACCCGAAGGGGCCTCACTCTCGGCACACTTCATGCCTAACCCCAAGAGCGTCGAGGAGAATGGATCCCGCGACCTCACTTGCCGGGAGGCCTAACTACGGTTGCTCGACCGCTTGAGCTAACTCTTGGGGCTATGATTCATTTAACTTATATAGAATACTTAATGTATTAAATTAATTACATTTATAAGTATGATTTATTGAATATTTATATATTATTAGTTTATAATTTAATTTATGTAAAAAAATTATGTATTATTGTTAATAATTATTTATAAGTATTATTTACAATTTAATTATTATTTATATATTATAAGGTTATAATTCAACATGTATAAAAGAATCGGTGCATTATATTAGATTTTATTTTTAAAAATTATAAAAAAATAATTATAATATTTGTCATGATATAGAATTTCCCATCTTTTCCCATCTTTTTGTCAAATATTTGTAATCAATTGTTTTGTACAAACGATTAAGAGTATCCTCAATAATCGATCAAATGCATACATCAATTACATAGTGTCTGTTCTATTTTCACGCTACTAAAGGAAAACAAGACCAGGTGCTTTAGATGTAAGGGCGGATTAGTTTATGTAATTATGAAATCTGAAAGTGATTTACGAATGATATCTAAAATTGAAATGATATCACATTTTTAACTAGCATTCGCACTAGGAGGTGCAAAGGAACGTCGAGAGGGTAAAAATATTGAATCTTTACCGCAACAAAGTATCTGCAACAGACTTTTCGTGTTGGTATTGTTTGTTTATAGACTTCAAAACTAAAGGAGAAACCCTAAGAGATTTCGCCATGTGGAGAAACCCTAAGAGATCAAGATAATATTGAATTTTGCGGAGGTTGGAAGTCGAGGAGCCTACTTCTGAAACTTGGAATGGAAATAAAAAAAGTGCAATGCGGAAAGCAGAAAGGTAAATTGATAATCAATTTATCAATTTACCTTTCCCCGTTCTGCTTTCCAATGCCGAAAGAGGAACGCGGAAAGATAAACTGATAATCAATTTATCAATTTACCTTTCCGCATTCCGATTCGCAATGCGGAAAGCGGAAAGGTAAATTGATAATGGATTTATCAATTTACCTTTCCCCGTTTCGCTCTCCAATATCGAAAGAGGAAAGCGGTTTATCAATTTACCTTTCCGCTTTCCGCATTGAAAAGCGGAAAGGGGAAAGGTAAAGTGATAATCAATTTATCAATTTACCTTTCCCATTGAAAATCAAAATTACACAATAGTATTCGGCTTTCCGAAGCGGAAAGGTAAATTGATAAATTGATAATCAATTATGAATTTACCTTTCCGCTTTCCACTTTCCAATGCGGGAAGCGGAAAATGCGCAAAGCGGAAAGGTAAATTGATAAATCAATTATCAGTTTACCTTTTTGGAATACAGAAACTCTACCTCGGGCATATATTCTTTGGATTTTGATATTTGATATTTGGTATATATACGTATTAGGATTTCTGGATTTGCGAAAGCGGAAAGGTAAATTGATAAATTGATTATCAATTTACGTTTCCGCTTTCTGCTTTCCGAGGTAGCAAAGCTAAAAAAGTTCTTTATGTAAATCAACAATCCACAATCTTCAAGATCATGCAATCCATATTGCGCGTTGCAGGATGCGGGACGAGGGATGCAGGATGGACATAATTCTTTGAAAAAAATAGGTTTCCGCAATCCACCAAAGGCATTCAAAACACGCAACGTCGTTAGTGAATTTTCTTTGTATTTTTACTAGGAAACGTTGTCACAGTTACCTTTCTGGATTCCTTGAAATTCTACCTTGGGGAAAGTTGAAACAGTTCGTTTAAAATGGACTTCCGTAATTCGCAAAGCAGAAGTTTGACGACAATGTTCAACATTCCTATTTCCGCATTCGGGATGGAGATTAACATTAACATTAACATTAACCCTAACAATAATTTAGTTCTCATAAAATGATATAAAATTCTTAAGCAAAAACAATATTCTGCTATTGGATTTTCTCTTTGGAAAGCGGAAAGGTAGACTGATAATCAATTTATCAATTTATGTTTCCGCATTCTGCTTTCCAATATTATTGGAAAGGTAAAGTCATAATCAGTTTATCAATTAACCTTTCCACTTTGTGGAAACTCTACCTTGGGCAAAGTCGAAACTGTTTCACGACAATGTTCGACTTTAAATGTTCAACTTTTCCCAAGGTAGAGTTTCCGCAAAGTGGAATGCTGAAAGGTAAATTGATAAATTTATCATTAGTTTACCTTTCTGCTTTTCGCTTTCGCAATTTGCAGTTTGTGTTAATAAAAGGTTCTATATTCAGTTTTTCTTTCTCGCCCTGATCTCATCCATTTGTTTTTCCCTAGATCCACGGTCTAGATTTGTTTTGTCGTTGAGGTTTTGGCTATATAGTGTGTTTCAATTTTTAAGGTTTTTAATATTTGTTTTATCTACGATTTTACTGTGCCTGTTGATTTTTACTGTGTTTTCTTTTTGCTGCACCTTACATTTGTCATTGGTTGTATAGTTTAGTAAGTTTGAACTAGATTTGTGGTATTTCTAGCATAAATGGCTTCTTTGATGCCCAGAAAGATAAGGTAAAAAATGACTCTCCAAGAACAAAGGTCGAAGGATCCAAATGCCGGAATTTTTACAGACACTAGTGGGCGGATTTCTGAAAATGTGTATTTAAATTGGTCGAGAATTTATTCAGTTTTCGAGAATGATGATTTCTCGGCTATTCCTCAGGATTAGCTGGCTTACATCAGCATTAAGAGTTCACAGCTCCATCTAATTACTGCCATACCAGCATTTATTCCCTACACAGACGTTGTGAAATGGGCACTCGACCACTCTAAGCTTGAAGAGTGAGTTTTCAATGATTACATTGGCATTTATTTGGCCTCGTTCAGACTTGAAATTTTTGCTAAGTCAGTCCCTCGAAACAGTACTGAGTCATAGGTTCCTTGATGAAGCCGCATCTCATTTCAATTACGAACAGGTGGTAAAATCATGGATGGCAAACCCTAACTTGTTTCCTACAGAACTAGGTATTGACTACCCTATTTCATGGTCCAGGGAACCATTTTCACTACTGGCCGCTATGTTCTACCGATTATATGGTGAGGCAAATTGCACGTATTTCAAATCAGAGTGGGTTCCGGCAGCCCAACACATTATTCTTACATGTGAGTCGTTCAATTGGGCTAAAGTATTATCTCTTAATTTGTAGCATCAAATTGAAAAATACCTAAAAGGAAAAAAACCGCAATTTTATATGTCGGCGTATGTCATGGAAGTTTTTTGTACGACTTTGAAATTTCTTAATTTGGGTTGGAATCAGGAGAATAATTGTCCACCTATTTATATTTATTATTCTGACTTATGGGAGGATAATTTTGTTCGTCGTATATATGAAATTTGCGACCTTTTCTAAGGGTCCATGTATCATATGATTTTCAAAGCTGATGCTCTGGCATTTTTAGAAAAATCCAGGGATTTAATTGTTGATCATGGAGATTGGTACGTGGGGGAATATTTCTCTTATTTCAGAATTTGGGGAAGCAAAACCGTTCATTTGTTGCTGATATTTGTTCCATACCGAATGGTGTTACAGGAATTTGCTTTTCAAACGGTTATTGGTGGCTCTTATCCAAAATTGGCTAAGAACATGAGGAAGGGTTGGCCTAGGTTTCCTTTGCACTTATATTGTTTGGTTATACATAATTCTACTCATGCAACTGTGCTTGGAAAGGAGATTACAATTATGAAGCTGGGAGAAGCTACCAAAAGGATGCATGATGCTAACCATTTTCTCGTTAGCCTTTTTGCTCAAGAAAAGGCCAAGTTGAATTATACACGTGAAGATTTTCCAGATGATTCCATGTACAGGGGATTTGTTGATTTTTGACAAGCATTGGATAAGATCACTGATCCAGAGGTAAAATCTCTTGTTTTCAAATGTCAGAAAGAAATTAAGGAAATCACCCTTTGTAAAAGAAGATTGGAATTTGAAGCAGAGGATAAGCTTGATAGGGAAAACATGGAAAGAGAAGCAAGACAACAAGGAACAACAACTTCTTCCTCAACATTGCAGTCGAAAGAGAAAGGCAAAGATGTGATAGAAACTTATGGCAGTGGTGAGTCTTCATAAGAGATGGAAGTTCTTGAAAGAGGGGGAGTATTTAAATTAGGTCTAGTGAAGCTCAATTCTCAACTTCGGACATATGTTGAGGAGGCTGAAGCTGAGCCAGAGAAGAAGAAAACTCAGCTTGTAGTTTTTCAAACAAAGCAAATACCTCAGTTGGTAGCCATGGATCAACAAGGGTTGGAGATAGGTGCACCTCTCCTTCAAGAGCAAGTGCCTCTCCAAGCTTCTCTCATTCGACAGGTTGAATCTGAATCTGAGTGTAAGATTGAGCCAGAGAAGAAGAAAACTCAGCCTGTAGTGGTTCAAACGGAGCAAATACCTCAGTAGGTAGCTATGGATCAACATGGATTGCTGATAGGTTCACCTATCCTTCAAGAGAAACTTCCTCTCAAACCTGCTCTCATTCGATAGGTTGACTCTGAATTTGAGTGTAAGATTGAGATCCATGATCTTGATAGTGATCTAGAGGAGGAGACTGAAAACCCCACTTGTGCTGTCAATATTGTTACCTTGATGACATCATCTGTGTCTCTTTCAAAATTTTCAGTAGATGTTTTTGACCCTTTATTTTCTAACTCCTCTTTTTCCCATGTAGATTTAAAACCTATTATTGAGGAAACTTGTGAAGACCCATTAGTATCAGAGAAATTGGCTAGTGATATTGTCCCTCCTTCTCCATGTGTTTTATTGACTCCCCATACATCTAAGCCTCCCACCACATCTTTTCGTATTCCTTTTTCCCAAGTGGAAAATGCTTCTGTAGCTGTTATCCCTTCTGCATAAACTAAGAGCTCTATTCCTCCTTCTTCTAGTTCCCTTATATCTATATTCTCTGCTTTGGCCTTGGACATTTCTCCTCTTAATGTAGAAATTCTGGTGTCACAATCAGAACTTAATGTAGAAATTCCGATGTCACAATCACAACCTCAGTCAACAAGCTCGACCGAAAAAGAAGCCGTTTCATCTACATAAGAGATAGCGGATTTTGGAGAAGATGCAGTTGTTAGCTTAGGGAATTATTGTTGGAGCAAGAAGCAGAAGGCCATTTTGAAGAAATGTTTAAAGAGGACAAGAGAAGGTATCCTCAAACATGTGCCTGCCCTTGATAAAATTGTCTGGAAAACTGATGTTCCTAATGAAAACCAAGGAGTAGTAAATACTGCAGCTGCTATTGGAGTTTTTGCAGGTGCTAACTATAACCCAGTGTTGCAGTTGACTAAATATCTCTTCACTAAGGAAGAGGAACTACAGAAAGTAATAAAGGATCTGGATGCATCAGAGGTATGTCACCTTAAGGATATTAAGTTGCTTAAAGAAGAGCATCAAGACAAAGAGACACAATGGGAAACCAAATTTGACAGTCCGAAGCAACAACTTTAGAAATTACAGGTTGTCAACAAGCAACAAGCTGATCATAATTATACCCTAGAGAATCAACTGAAACAATTACAAATATCTTTAGTTGCCTCATCATCTTCAACACTAACAATTGAGGAATTTAAACAGTTGGCTTGTAGGGTAAATGAACAGTATCATCAATGCATGACTAGCTTAAATAGAGCATTGTGTGAAATACATGAATTGTACAAAACATTTGAAGAACAGTCACATGTTCTTGAGGATCATGATACTCGAAAAACTGTGGCAATGAAGGCATTGGAAAATGCGAGTGGCTAGCAAATACATATGAGAGACAAAGCAAAGGATATTCCAATAATGGATAAAGTTCAGGTTAAAAAGGTTCAAGTGATTTTTGAAACTTGGGGAAGCCTTTGCGATGCAGTATGAAGCATCATTGACAATGGCCAGGAAGCATGCAAGCGTAGGTGGAAAGCGTCAGATGTTTTATTCGATTTTTTAGGGTTGGTTATGCTAGAAGCGATTGAAGAAGCATCTACACCCAAGCTTAAATTAGATGAAGTTACACAATCATTTGTTGTTGCCAAGAATATAATTGAGGGTTTCACTCAGATTAATATGGAACATATTTTGAGTTGGATTGAGAAACCTTACTGTGCAATAGTTAAGATAGAGGTTTATGTTGGTAAATGGAAAACGATGAAGAAGAGGGAGATTGTGTCCGCGGTTTTGAGGCACAAATTCATTTTGAACAGGCTAAATCCCAGGACATTGATTTATTGATGGAGTTAGATGCCAAGTGGTGTTCCGTCCTTGGTCAAAATTAAACTGTTTAATCTCTGAACCCTACATGTTGGGAATATTTTTTTGTTGTAATACTTTGTAATGTTATATAAGGGGAAAAATTTGGCAAGTAGAAGAAATTAGTTGTTTGGAAACTAAGCATAAGAATGTGCGAATGTCCTACATGTTAATGAAATTACAGTTATTTGTGCTTTGTTTTGTGGTTGTTTGTAAAATGTTTGTTAGCAAATTATAGTTATTCTTCTCTTTATATTGGCTTGGTGATTATTACTGGTATGTTAAACCAATGTTACTTGGTATATACAAATTTGTTTTCTTCTATTTCATATATTGTGAATGAATGTTTTTGTTTAACTTATGTCATTTATTATGTTTTTGTCTTTAATTAGTATTACTTCTTGGATGTATTGAATATTTTTAAGCTTGTTCATAAACCTTATACAATATTTTCTTTGAGATTTATTTCAAGGTGGTTGTAGAGACTGATGCTAGCTTGAATAGTTATGTGTTAAGAAAACAAATCACTTTTATCTTTATCTTTTTCAATTATTGAAACTTGGTTTAATGCTGGATATGGATTTAGTCAATTGGGGATTTTATCATTGAAACCCTAAAGAACAGTTTTGCAATGACCAGTATTGAAGAGCAACATTGTAATGCTTCGAAATTGAATAAGATAACACTATTAGTTATGTAATGATTTATGGTTAATTATATCTATATGGAAAATATAGACATGTAATACTAACTGTATATTAGTTAGATGCCCAACTACGAGATGAAGGAGTTTATTAGTAGTTTGGAGGATTTTATTAGGAGTTCCAACTATTTTATTAGGAGTTCGACTGTTACATGGCTACACATTACTATAGACTCCTAGATTCCAAATGCAGTTGGAATAATCCTTAAGTGATTAGAGTTGAAGTCAAGCAAATAGTTGTAGAATCATTGGAGTTAAGCTAATATTTATCCAATATAACTGTGATTTGAGTTGAAGTTAAGCAAGCAGTTCTAGAATCATTGGAGCTAAGATAACAACTGTATCTAATAATCGATGGAGTTAAGCTCGTAGTTGTATCTAATAATCGAATAGTTGAAGATTAATTTTAATTTTTACAACTAACACATACTTATCACATGTTAATTAAGCTATTTTTATTTTTTGAAATTATTAATTATTGATTTTGGATGACACCCATAGAATCAATATGGTCAGTACACTTGTCTCATTCTCCTTTAATCTTGGACGATGCCCATATAATCAATTTGGATAGTACACTTGTCTCATTTTCGTCCGTAGATGAAAAATCATAGATGGTAGTACACCCCAAAATTCTAAGATATATACGCCTTCGGCGTAAACATATTCATCAAACATCAATGCATGTCTCACCATTCAATTGGGAAGCCTTTGGCTTAAGCTTCACACCATGAATCGATACAATATATTTACACGATTTATACATGGGGTCATTTTATTTGAGACCATAAGATTTGAATCTCATCATAATAAATGCTTATTTACAATTTATACATAATTTAATTTACTACATCTTGTGCTTAGATTTTGACATTGTTCCCACAAGGATTTGAATCTTCTGAAGAAAATGATAGCAATAATTTTACTTGAGAAGATATCTTATGATATAAAATGGCTTACTGTTAGCAAAAACTACACATTCATGATCATTCACGTGTGAGAATCTTATAAATCTAGCCACACAATCCTTACCCTTGTCCTTCACCATTATTATCACACAAACCAAATTAACTCTCAAAGTCTGGTTCTATCTATAAAAACATTTAATAGAAAATGGCAGTGGTTTTAAATGAAAGTAGATCATATTCCATGTCAATTACATCAATATGATACAAAATGAACATGGAATTATCTACACCTTCACAAATAATGTGATATACTAATGATTCAATTAGCATGTTTGATGATGTTTGCAACAAAACTCAACAACATAAAATATTTGCTCATCAATTTATGCATGTATCGTCCAACAAATTATATTGTTTTATATCGTCGAAATGAGAGTAAATGGAACCCTCAGCCACAACTAAGGAAAACCTTAAGAATCATACAAAATTTCCATAAATCTATATTGTGGGACTTTGCACTAAATATTTATGAATCATGGAATGATAAGTACTTTCACCAACCATTCCATTGATTTTCTTTTATGGAAATATGGAATGATAAGTAATTTCACCAAATTTGGTGGCACATTAAAGAAAATGTTTCATGAATTCGTGAATGAAACTAATTTTTACTTTTATTAAATTTTCCAATTTTTTTTTAAAACAAAACATTTTTATAAAATTTCTTTAATAAAGTGTTTAGAAAATCCAATCATGTTTTATTTCAAATTGCTTAAAAATAAATTAATTTCTTAAAAATAAAATACAAGAAATTAATTACACCGAGGGCGTTATTTAAGGGATGGTACCCCTCGACTAATCATCATCTGTCGACAGCCTATAAAGATCCGGCAACGAAAAATTTGAAATTATAAATAATTCCACAATTGGCTCACTGTTCTATCCCCGTCAGCGACATGATGGATGGAGAATATTTCAGTTCTATATCATTTAATTACCATATCAATAAATATTAATGCGGACTGTAGCCATCCTATGTTGCACCGCTTCACTACCTTACATGAATGCACCTTCTTATAGTTTTTTGCATAGCTACAGTTGTTATTCTGACCTGTTGATGGCCATCCTCATAAGCCAAAGATTCTCATTTTGGTATTTACCTTGCACACCATGAATTTGAATCAGGTCGGCCATCCCCCAGTTCTACTCAAAAGCACCTTACCCCAGTTATACTCAATAACAACTTAATCCACCAACCATGAGTATGAACTAGCCTCATAGTTGCCATTATTATGCATCTCAACAAGAGTCCCCTCAGATAACAGATTACATGCATACTCATACCTACAACCTCTGAATTCCTCCTTTGCCCAAAAAAATGTCTACGACCTGCATTCTGAGCTTCAGGATTCGGTCACAAAAATTCCTAAATATGACCATAGTTATTTCCGTAGGTAAGGAAAAGGATGATGTGGAGCCACCAATATCAACGCCAAACCCGAGACAAGATTTCTCCACGGGAGATGTTTCCCTTGGACGGGCTTGCTTCGGAGGAAGACTCATGGTGAATTTCCTTAACAGATCTACTTCAAACCTATAGATTTGTTGAAAATACATAGATGTAATTAGTTACTATGTTTGTGGAGAATGCAGGATAATAAACCTACTACAGAATCATAAATAACGCCACTACAAATTCAACGTGAATTGATGTAACTACACAAAATTGATGAGAAAACTGCAAATCACCTCAGAGAACACATATTCATGGTGTGTTGAGCCCTGCAAAATGATGGAATAACCTACCCATTTAGAAAATAGACTCCATGGGTACAATTTTCATGAGTTTTTGAGCTGGTTAACGTAAAACCAACACATTCTAAACTTCGAAATCGAACTGATATTGAATCACAGACGCCTAGCCCCGGGACTGCCAAATGTTATGGATTTCTTCTTTCAGGTTTTTATTATAAAAACACTAGATTAGAAATCAACTCGAACCTAACCCCGTAATTTCCAAATTGTAGCAACAACAGAGATTTGCCAGAAGTTATTTTGTTTGGCTGTCAAAATATAAGAAAAGCAAGAGCTGGAAGATCAAAAGTTGGAAAGTACACAACTAGCATTGAATTTTCCTCAGTGCCTACTGCCACCTATATTAATTAATGAATATCATCCATCTCAGCATTAAATAATTCTTATGTCAGGTCTTTCTTTAATGTTAGTCTGTTTGTGGAGTACAAACTATGCATTTGACCAATGCAATGCAATGGGAATCTCGCAGTAGTGACCCCGATCTCACACAGAGAGGGAAATTCAAGGGAAGAGACGTTCAACTTTAAAACTATACTATCCATATCACTATAAATCCATGCTAAATTAAGATTTATTCTACATAGAGAACTTGTTTTCTATAATTCCAAATCAAAATTATTTGATCAAACATAGATTGATTTTTATTATTTTAGTAAATATGTGAGTTCCTACCTAATTGAAATTTTGTTTCAAGAAGAAGAAAGGGGATTTATATTTTAATTTTTTTAGAACCTAATTGAAATTTTGTTTCAAGAAAAAGACAGGGGATTTATATTTTAATTTTTTCAAGGATAATAATAAATGAAAGTTAAAAGCTTAAAGTATTGATGCTATTTGGATCTACTTTATTTTATAAATGTATTTTTATAAGTGAATAAATGAAAGTTAAAAGCTTAAAGTATAATGGATGGTATTTGGATCTACTTTATTTTATAAATGTATTTTTATAAGTGAAAAAGATTGAACCCAATGAAGTTATGAGAGGATACTAGGGTTACTAATCAACCTTCTTTTCAAGTAGAACGCGAAAACCACCCTTCATGCACACAATCAAGTTGTGAATGAGATTTGGATTTCCCATAGCCGAATATATTCTTCACCATTTGATTTCACATCATGTCCACCCTATGCTACATGAATTCTCTAAAGCATGAATTATCTAAGGAAATCGTACTCGCAGGAGATGGCACTAAGTTGGGCTCGACCTTGCGGTGGTAGCGTTGTGCTCATCTTAGCCGAGCATTGTTTCTCTCATTTTATGTTACTTTCAGAACTCAACAAAACTCTTAGGGAAATTTATGTGTCTTCAACACATCTCTCGCACAAGTAGTCATGTTAAGTTTCATTTCTTCGTATTTTTACGAATTTAACCGAACCTTAGTGGGTGAATAAATTTCGTTCTTTGGCCTTAATCTTTTACAACCTACTCTTTAGTGCATGAATTTTACAATCTCATACAATATGGCTTACTACAATACTTCAAGTTAGCTATAAAACTTCATTACTTTAAAGGATATTAGATGACAAATCCATGAGTGTTGGGACTTGCCTTTAGTCAAACTTATTTGGTGGCAAGTGTTATTGGGATCTATGTGTATGTTTTGGTAATGTAAATATGTGTGAAATTGAGATCTACCTGTATGTTTTGGTAATGTAATTACGTGTGAAGAGAAAAGGTAAAAATAAATTCAATGAAATTGTTACCTTTATCAAAACTTGCGCCCTACAATATGACCTACAATATGTGCCTAGAAGGGGGTGGGTTTTTGCATCCATTACGTCATGAAAATTAAGCAACAAGCTACTAATGGACATCCTCACTATATAGTATAGATATTCAATACGAAGATTAACTTGGGATATTAAAAACTTGAAAAAAAATATTTTCTTCACCTGTGAACCTTATTTGGCCATTCAATTATCTTCAATACATGAGATTATAAGAGGACCCACGCAAATGGTCCACATGAAAAATGGTGTCCCTTGTGCAAATTATGATGTGCATAAATTGTGATGTCTCACATAGTTCAAGTTTCAATTTCAAATGTATAGTCTCTCCATGTCCAGGTTCTCTAAAGCTACCTAAAACTTCCAAAACTCCTATAACTACGCCCTTTGGATTTTTGGACTTTTTTGCTTTGTAAGATTCCATTGGCATTCAAAGTATAGAGGAAAAATCATGACTTATTCACCCAATGTTTTCAAATTTAAAAACTTTATCTACAAAATCCTTTTGGAGGAAACTTATTTTCACTTATATGGCAATTTAGAAGTTCGATGTAACTTATTTTCACTTATTTTTCTAGACCTGCTTTCCTCCTTTTATTTCCTCACTTTGAAGGTATGCTAGTTTATTTTTAAGCAATTTGATATATAGCTGTCATTAGATTTTCTAAACTTTTATAAAAAGATGTTTTGTTTTTAAATAAAATACTTTGGATAAAGTTCAAGTATACGACAATAGTATGTGGTAAGAAGAAAGTTAAATGAGAAATTACATACTATTTTGACTTAAAACAAATTGGCATTTAATAACTGATTTATTCCACCATTTGGCGCACTAATTGCATTTTTACATCAAGACGAACACCTTTGTTCCCTCGGCCTCTCCATTTGGAGCGGGGGCGACCCATCCACCCAACCTATATCTGTACATATCAGAGTCTGAACCCAACGTTATTCTAAAATAAATAAGTAAATGAAGTGTAAGCAATATCCACTGGAGGATGTTTCGCGACATGCACAGAGATCCGTGAAACAATTTGCTTCTCTTTAAATTTGTTTCGATACATAATAACCCATTAATGAGCGTCATCCATTAGCGCAGCCTGGTTACTGTTCACAAAATATATTGTTGGCTAAAGCTGCCACTGCATAACAGAAATTGGTCCTCTTTTTACAGAAAAGACTCTGTTGGTGAATTCTCTCAGCAAAGTATCGTTCACTCGCAGAACCTATTCTCCCATCCAGTCCTCAATGTGTTTGAATGTGAAGATGCATAATCAACAAACGAATTGACTAATACCACATTGAAGGGTACGATGAATGCATGCAGTTCAGGAAACGAGTCTCGGCTTTCCAGTCTGCTACAAAAGCCCAGACTCGTTTCCTGAACTTGGCCTTGAATTCACTCCACGCCTGATATTTATAATGGTTTATCACGGCCTATGAGGATGATAGGCGCTTGGTCTTGTAACCAGGCTTCAGCTCAAAGTGGTGTATTGCATTCAGTAATGAAGGATAGAGCGCATCATATCAAAGTGGTGTATTGCATTCAGTAATGAAGGAGAGAGCGCATCCAGTAGGACTATGGACATGTGGCGCTGCTCCAATTTTTGCCTGCAGGTCACCCCTTGGGAAGGATGGATTTTGAGACTGGAGGGTCCGAAGATCCTGCAATTTATAGACACTTTCCCTATTATTAGTGTTAGTTTTGTACCTAGGAATTTGTTCCCTAAGTGACTTTTTGCCTAAGTCACTTAGAAAGGGGAAAAATGTGACCCTCACATTAAAAGATACTTAATGAGACTTTATAAAGTTAAAGTCACTTTTTGATAAATTTAAGTGGGTGAATAAATTTATTTAAGTGATTTAAATAAATGTGATTTTTACTCTCATTGAATCTTAGCCATTGGATTGGATCTTTCTCCACCGTTGGATTAGATTCCCACTTAGGGTTTAGACAAAAAGGGTTGAGGGAGGCAAAACACTTTACTTTTTCATTTTTGGAGAAGGAGAGACTGAGCTGAGAGAGAAGGAGGTCGAGCTAGGGCATTGGCACGATTCCCAAGAAGAGAGACTACACAGAAATTGATGGTATGGGCTGCATTAATTGCTGGCACAGTTTTCGAGGGTGTACAGACTGCATTTATTTTTTGGCACAGAAATCGAGGTAAACTCTGCACAGTTTTCGAGATAAAACAGGGCACAAAAATCGAGGCCGTACAGTTGTACGGACTGCTATTATTTTTTTGCACAGTTTTCAAGGCTTTGCTGGGCACGCTTTTCAAGATTTTGAGATGAAATCTTGGGTGGAGATAAGTTAAATTTTCACTGTATTTCTGTTCTGATATTTTGCTGAAGATAATAAAATCTCTCTCTCTCTCTAACTGGTTTTCCCCGTGGAGGTTTTTCCAGGGCTTGATTTTGGCCAAAAATCTCTGAGTCTACCATTTTATGGTGTGATTGTTAAATGTGTTTTTCAGCCTGTTAGTGTATTTTACTGTGTGTTTAATTGTTCAGTAAAATTTCATAAGTAACCTACAGCCAATGCAAAACTGGCTGTATGTGAAAACCACGAAATGTTGACATAAACCAACAAACAGTAAAACACATAATTTCTTCATGGTATCAAAGCTTGGGGGCAGAAAACAGTGATAATTTGCAGACACACATAAATTTTCAGATCTCAGAAATTTTTAGTATTTTACCTTCTATCAGTGAGCAACACTTTGTTGGGTTGGTGTAGAGATGGCTACAGGTCTTAGACTGGAGGATAGGCTGGATGGGACAGGAGATTTTGTGCCGTGGAAGGCCAGAATTTTACTGATACTGGAGGAGAATGAGTTATGGCCGGATGTAGTTAGGAACACTACAGCTAACCTGGTTGTCATTCCTGCATTAGCAGATGCAGCAGCTCTATCAACTTTCAACAAGAAGGACTGTAAAGCTAGGAGAATCATTCTAGATGCAGTTAAAGACCACATAATCCCTCACATTTCAGGCAAGACTAGGGCACACTTGATGTGGTCAGCCTTGATTAGTTTGTATGAGAGTTCCAATGAGAACAGGAAGATGGTTCTCAAAGAGAAACTCAAAAGTATAAAGATGAATGGGGGTGAGGGAGTCACAGCATATCTTACCAGGATTTCTGCAGTTCGGGATGAACTTGCAGCGGTTGGGGAGGTGGTATCCGCTACAGAGCTAGTACGCATAGTAGTGAATGGGGCTTCAAAGCCCTGGGGTGCATTTGTGCAAGCCATAGTGGGTAGAGAGAACCTACCTTCCTGGGAGAGACTTTGGGATGACTTTGTGCAGGAGGAGACTAGGAGAGGTCTTGTACAGGGTAGTACATCTCACAGTGGGGTTGATGACGAGAATGTGGCTTTGGCAGCTAAGGGAAAGAAGAATAAGGGTCCCAAGAAGGGTGGGGCCAAGCAACACCAGCAACAGTAGCAGAGTGGGCAGAAGAAAGACTTGAGTAAAATCAAGTGTTATGCATGTCAGGCGTTTGGGAACTGTTATCTCCTAAAATAACCAGTCAGTTTTTCATTATTTTAGGTGATAGGTTTGAGTCCAAAATTTTATTTTAAAATTTTTTAGAGTCAATAAGGAGGTCCACGTTCTTAGTGCTAAGTCAAAAATTTGATTCATTTGAGTCTTGGCTTCAGAATTTGAAAAAGACAGGTTTCGGCAGCTAACTCTGTTTTGTAGAGGCCAGTTAGCTGCCGAAAAGGCTCAGTTTCGGCACCTAGGAGGGTTAACTAGAATTATGTTAGTTGCCGAAAACGACCTCATCAGCAAAATAAAAAGCTCGTGTCCGTACTCGACTTCACATCAAGCGAGCCTGTTTTTGCCACCGAAACGAAGATTGGAACGCATCTTAAAATATCCATCATGAGGTTTAGTGTTTGATAAGCTTCCAAAGCAAGTCATGAAGCGCCCACATCATTTCATCTCTGACTGCACAGGGTTACACAGAAGCTCATATGCGTACTTCCATCTGAGGGTTATTTGCAAAGCTGATTGCTTCATAATCTCACACGAGCTGGAAGATATCATGAGAGATCAATTGCTGGGTTCATTCGAATGGGCATCTTATTTCTCAAATGTTGTGAGCAAAGCCAAGGTCCCGGGTTTCTTCATGTTACAGCTCATGGCAAAAACAAATCTGCCACTCAGGACAGAGCTAGACGGGGTCTAGTATCTCGAGTCCCATCCACAAGTGGCCGAGTTTTTCAAGTCTGCAAACATTTTTGACTACTGTGAGAGACTCACTAGCTTCAACCATCCACTTGCTGAAGCATTTGCTCAGAGCTACAATGGGAGAACAGTGAAGTTTGGCAGAGAAGAGTTTCATGTGGATGAGGCAGCTATATCCGAATGTACAAGTCTCCCCAGGACATGGCAGAGTTGGTTTAAGACCACTAAAGCCTCAGATATTGAATTCAGGTCGTATCTCCTACCAGCCCATAAAGAAATCATTTGGAGAAAGGATATCCCCATCACCTTTCTTGAACCTCAATGGCAGGCTCTTTTAAAGGCCATTTTCGTTTACATAACTTGTGAAGGCCGATATCACAGGGTGCTGCACTACCACTTCAACCTGTTGAATCATTTCACAGGGAGGGAGAAAATAAATTTGCCATACTTCTTCCATAAGACCCTAACTAAGATGGCAAAGCAAGTCCAGGCTAAGCCAAGCAAGATAGCAAGCAGGATCTCTCACCAGGGTCTCATAACATTGATAATCAAAGAGCTTTTGAAGAAGAGAAGTGTGGAATGGAATTATTTTTTGTTTTGGCATGAGTTCCCCACAGAGGTTGCCAGTGAAGAGGCAGTCGAACAGGATAAGGGCGAGAAGAGCAGCACTCCCAAAACCAGCAAGAGAAAGAGGAGAGCCATCTCTCCCCAAATGGAATCCCCTTCCTCATCAAGCAAGAGGAAAAGGGCAAAGAGAAAGCTGGTATTTGAACAAGCTGAAGGGACTCCTCCAAGGAAAAATCCACTAAACCTCCCCTACTCAGGATCTGAATCTGCAGATGAGGAAAAACAAGGAACAGAGCAGCCCATGGAAAGAGAGAAAAGTCAAGACCCTCTCTTGTCTAATGTACCAGGTCCCGAACCCTCCACACCAGAGACCGATAAAATAAATAGGCTGCTACAGGAACTTTCCCATGCAAGACATAGTGAAAAGCAGGTGAAGTTGCACAACGCAGAGCTGATTGGAAGGAATATGGCACTGCATGATCGGAGCAAAGAAATCATCGAAAGACTCAAGAAAATAGTCGAGAGGAACATGATGCTGATAAAAGAGAATGCCAAGCTCTACCGCAATCTCAGGACGCTCAGGTTAAAGTTGAAAGAATTGGAAGGGACAGAAGTACGACCAGTAGCTACAGCAGCACCACCATCCGGTCTTGACACGTTGGCTGAGATGGCCACAATTCCTGAGGAGGTAACACCCATGGAAGCTCAGCAAAGACAGACTAAAAAATCGACTAGATCAAGGGGAGCAGCTTCAAAGAAATCCTAGAGCCTGGTCAAGAGCTTGCAGGGAAGCATCGTTTTGGTTTTATAAAATTTTGGATAGTTTTCAGCTTTCGACAGCTTAGGCGAGCCTCACAGAGCTCATTAGCTGCTGAAAGGACTGACTTTCGGTGGCTAAGACACGAAATCAGCAGAAGAGTTAGCTGCCGAAAGCCTATTTTTGCCAATTTTCTCTAATTTCACCCAGATCTCAGTTTTGCTCGCTGAACTAGCAGAAAGCCGATCAGAATGAATGGATCATGAATTATTTTATCAATATCTCAAAGGTTTTGAGCAATTTTTGAATCAGTTGGGCATTTTGGCAAGTTTCAACCTTGTTTCGAGGAACAGATCTAAAAGTCGACTGCCACATCATTAATCTCAAGTTTGTTGTGCGCCAAACTCAGACCACCGAGCCTTGGGGGCTAACTCCACTTCATCGACTATCAAGCACAAGGAAGGGACAACACATTATCATTCCCTTGATTTGAGGGATCATTCCCTATGTTTTGCATTTGCTGTTCTAGTTTACTAGTGTTAACTCAAACAAGATCCATGTTTTTAGGATCTTGAAACTACTTTGTAAAGACTATAAAGTCTGAGTACTGAGGCTGAACGAGGGGTTCAAGTTTGGAGAAATTTGGCCTATGTTTTGATTGCCTATTCTAATACAAAATCATAGTCTTCTTTTGCTGCTGTAATCAGATTTTTCATCCATCTTTATTCTGCACTCTGTTTTAATTAGCTCAGCTTATGCTCATGATTCGAATGGAGGAATTTCTTATTGTTTAGTGTGACCCTACATTATTTATGTACTTGGTTATTTAAACCCTGCATTTCAATGTACTTGGTTGTTTAAGTAATATTCTTCATACCTTTTCTGTTATTTGGCATCTAATTTACAGTTCCTAAAAGCACTAGTTCATTAAGCTATCCTGATAGGTAATCTCTCCATTGTGCCATCTTAGTATCCCATTGATCCACCTACTGAAAAGTATTCAAAACACAAAAAACATGATTTCTCAAGTTACCAGGCATACTTAGCCATAACCACTAAGTAGTTTCCTGGAGTGATAACAAATTGGCGCCGTTACCGGGGAGCGAGTTGAGAAGCTGAACTTCCTGGGAGACGACACAGATCTATTCCTTGATGATAGACAAGGATTAGGCACTTCACTGGTTATATATCTTCTATCTGGCGACTCCACAACATCATTCTGGCTCCAAAGAGGACCAGTACCAGAGCAAATCCCCAAGGACCCCTGGTGTCTCCAGTATCAAATCCAGATCAAATCTTGAGGGAGGGGAAGAAGACCAAAGGTCAAGCTGTTCCAGAAGTCACCACTGTAAGTTCAACTGTTGTTACTTTTTCTGCTGCACCGCATACCACAGTCATCATGGCTGGGGGAGGGGGAACAAATATGACCCGAATGGAACAAATACTAGCTAACAGATATGCTCCACTGGTACTAGTACTTCCACTGTCTCAAATGCCTGTCGGGGACTACCAAAAGTATATGCCTAAATTCTTTGGGCCAGGCAACTACACAACAGAAGAGCACCTTGAAGCATTCTATGCTTATGCATAAAATATCAACATCGAAGCTAAAGACGTTTGGATGAGAATTTTTGTCCAGAGCCTGGATGGAGAGGCCCAGAAATGGTTTAAAACACTGCCAGCTGCTTCTATAGGAGACATCACCGCTCTTGATGATGCCTTCTTGAAGTATTGGGGAGACAGAAAAGATTACCTGCACTACATTACTGGGTTTGGCAATCTTAAATGGAAAACGGGTGAGTCTGTATCTGATCTCACCAAGAGGTTCAATAAGATGTATGAAAAGATCCCTGAGGTAGTCAAACCTTTCGAAACATCTGCTATGATCACATATTCCAGAGCCTTCGATTACCAATTCTGTTTGCTGCTCAGAGAGAGAGATTCTGAAACTCTTGTAGCCATGCAAGAGGCTGCCCTGAAAGTTGAATCAAATCTGTCATCTTCTGAGAAACTGAAAGCAAGTTCCGAGAGGAGGAGAAGGGGTGAGGAAGCCTCTTCTTCGTCCAATTCAAATCAGAAGGTGGATAAGTTGGCAAAGATGTTAGAATCCCTGACATCTGAAATGGAAAAGATCAGGATCAGCAACAAACCTCCTGACAGAGCAAGGAATCAAACAAAATGATTACCCTAATAGGAATCATAATCGAGCTGATTATCCAAACAGAAATCAGAATTGGAGAAGAAACCAACAGCAGGTGCAACTCATGCAGAGAGAGAGAAATCCTGCTGATGATCAGAAAATCAGGGCTCCTTTCCAGAATGTAGTGCTCGATGAAGAAGATGAGGAAGAGGTTCAAGAACTCGAAGAAGACATTCACTATGTCGAGGATGAGAACGAAGAGATCTAATTGACCGAAGCTGACTATGAAGGGTCATTGTTTGATCAGGAACTGAACCAGCTTTATGAAGATCAGGCCATGCTGCAAACTGATGAACCGACTGGATATAATCTGAGATCCAAAAAGAGCGCTGGAAAACAAAGTACTCCAGTCCCTCCGAAAAAGACTGCTGCCCCTACAAAGCAGCCAGCTAAAGAAGTTCCGAAAACATCTCAGTCACAGCCCATGTTAAGAGCTAATCCCTCTGAATCTGAAAAAATTTCTTCTTCTTCTTTCAATTTACAAACAGAAATTCAGAAACTGAAAATCCCTGTACCTCTTATTGAACTCATGAAGAACGAAGCCTTCCGAAAGGACATTTGTAAAAGTCTTGATCACAAATCTGTCTCTTTTTCCTCTGACACCATAAACTTGACTGATGATAAACCCAGCATTGTGCTAGGCCCTATGATTGAAGAACGGGATGAAAGCTGTCCCCCTTTTTATGTCTCTTTAAACATCCATGAAAATACCTTACACAATTGCCTCCTCGATTTAGGTGCTTCCCATAACCTGATGTCAAAAACAGTCATGCATGGACTAGGCTTAGAGATCACCCGCTCTTACCATGATTTGTTCTCCTTCGACTCTAGGAAGGTGAAATGCCTCGTGTTGATAAAAGACCTTGCTGTTTCTCTGTCCTCTGCCCCGATGAAAACCATGGTGATGGATGTTGTTGTAGCTGATATCCCGCCCAAGTTTGGGTGTTTGCTGTCTAGATCATGGATGAAAAGACTAGGTGGAACCTTGCAAATGGACCTATCTTATGCCACTATCCCAGTCTTTTCCGGAGAAAATAGAAGGCTATACCGTGAGTCTCTGCTTTCTTTCATCATCAATGATGAAAAGAATCCCGCTAACCATCCCATTTATTCAGTAGACACGGGAATGGGCTCATGTATCTTGCAGGTGGATGACTCTTTACCAGAATCCCTGCCATTGAAAAAGCCTGTGGTCCAGCCTATCAACAGTGAGAAAGAGAATGGGGTGTGGACGATGTTTTTTGATGGAGCCTGTACCAAAGAATCTGCCGGAGCAGGGGTTGTATTCATCTCTCCTTCGAAGGAGAAGACACAGCTGTCATTCAAGCTGAATTTCCAAGTAACAAACAATATTGCTGAGTACGAAGCCCTGCTGTTGGGGCTGGATTCAGCCAAAGAAATGCATATTAAAAAGTTACATGTCTTCGGGGATGCTGATCTGATTGTTCAGCAGGTCAACAAATCTTTTCAGGCAAAGCAAGTGAGGCTCAAAGCCTACAGAGACGAGGTATTCAGACTCATCCCTTATTTTTCTGATTTCAAGATAGCACATGTGCCAAGATTGATGAACGAAATGGCTGATTCTTTAGCTATTTCAGCTTGTGCTTTTATTCCACCTCTGCCTCCTAGATTATCATATGAAATACAAGTAAAATATCGGCCATCATTGCCTGATAATGTAAAGTTTTGGAAAGTATTCGAGGATGATGCAGAGCTAACCAGATTTCTGAATGTGATAGATGAATTTGCTGACCTTGAAATTGATGAAGACAATCAGAATGAGCAGGCTGCCCTAGAAAAAACCAAATTTAAAAGCAGAATCAGGGCACACGAAATAGTTCAGCTTTCTTCCAACAGAATTCCGAAGGGGCTGGTACCTTTGGAGAGACTGTTCAACAGCAATGATGTTGCTGTTAAGCTTGAGAAGAAAGAGGATGAATCTGATAGCTGTCCTCTGAATCTAGCTGATGAATCAGATCCGAAATTTGTAAATCTGGCTTCCCATTTGACCGAGTAGCAGAAGTCTGAGTATGCTGGCCTCTTGAAAGAATTCTCCGACATCTTTGCATGGAAGTATTCGGATCTGAAGACTTATGACACAGAGATCATTCAACATAGGATCCCACTGAACAAAGATACTACTCCTTTCCGACAGAAGCTGAGATCATTCAATCCAATGCTGCTACCCACAATGGAGAAGGAAATCAAAAAATTGCTTGAGGCCAAGATCATTATCCCGCTGAGATATTCCGATTGGATTGCCAATCTTGTCCCTATGAGAAAGAAGAACGGTGAAATCAGACTCTGTGTCGATTTTAGAAACTTGAATAAGTGCTCTCGGAAGGACAACTACCCGCTGCCCAAGATGGAACATATCTTGCAGAAAGTTTCCGGGGCAAGTGTCATGTCTTTCATTGACGGATTCTCGAGATACAATCAGGTTGTTGTCCACCCTGAGGACAGAGAAAAGACAGCTTTCATGACTCCATGGGGTACATTCATGTACCAAAAAATGCCCTTCGGTCTCATGAATGCTGGGGCTACTTTCCAGCGGGCAATGGATATCGCCTTTGTCGGAGAAAGGGATAAGTTTTTCCTCATTTACCTCGATGACATCACAGTGTTCTCTCACAGCCATCCAGATCATTTGCTACATTTGAGAAAAGCTTTCGAGAAGTGCAGGAAGTATGGGATCTCATTGAATCCTAAAAAATCATTCTTTGCACTCAAGGAAGGTAAGCTGCTCGGTCACATTGTTTCAGCAAAAGGGGTTAAAATTGACCCAAAGAGGGTGGAGGCAATCCAAAATCTGTCATTGCCTCGATCCAAGAAAGATGTCCAATCTTTTCTTGGCACCATTAACTTCATCCGCAGATTTATTTCAAATTTTGCTGAACTAACTAAGCACATTACCAGCATGTTAAAGAAAGATTCGGAAATTAGGTGGACTAAACAGGCAAAGGCTTCATTCCAGGATATCAAGAAAGCAATCACTTCAGCTCCGGTTCTAATCAGTCCACACTTTGACAAAGAATTTTTTATCTTTTCATTTGCTTCACATGACACTATTGCGGCTGTCCTCTTACAGAAAAAACGATGATGAACAGGAGCAGCCTGTTGCCTTTTTCAGCCGAGTACTCCGTGATGCTGAGCTCAAGTATGAACCTTTGGAGAAGCAAGCATATGCATTGATCAAAGCCCTGAAGGCATTCAGAATTTACATTCTCCAGTCCAAGGTAATCGCTTATGTCCCCTTTGGTTCAGTCAAAGATGTTTTAGTGCAGCCTGACATTGATGGCAAAAGGAGTAAGTGGGTGGCAAAGCTGATCGAGTTCGACATAGAAATCAAACCTGTCAAGATGGTTCGAGGGAAGGGACTTGCTCGGTTATTGGCTGAAGAGAATTGCAGAGCATTAAATATTGATGAAGAGGAGAAAGGTACAGCAAATTTCCAATTTGAAATTTCAGCAAATCAGACAGGGGCAGATTTACAGGTAACCTCTTATATCTCAGAGTGTGAATGGTACAGGGATATTGTTTTATTTTTGCAAACTCTTTCTTTGCCAGAGGGACTCACAAGAACACAGGGAAGAGCTCTTAAGCTTAAATCTACAAGCTTCTGCATCAAAGATAACTTGCTGTTTTGGAAAGACCCTTTAGGGGTGCTCCTGAGATGTGTGACAAAGGAGGAGGCTGCCAAAGTGATGACTGAATTTCACGACAGTATCTGTGGCGGACATCACTACTGGAAGACAACTGTCCACAAGATACTGAGAGTGGGTTATTACTGGCCCTGTATATTTTCTGATGTGTTTGCCTTTGTGAAAGCATGCAACAAATGTCAAAGGTTCCAGGGAAAAGAGCAGCTGAAATCTCTACTGTTGAAGCCCATCACAGCTGTTGGTCCATTCCAGCAATGGGGCTTGGACTTCATCAGAGAGATACATCCTTCATCAAGCAATCAGCACAAGTGGATATTGGTTGCCACAGATTATTTCATGAAATTGATTGAAGCCATTCCCACGAGGAATGCTACTCATAAGGTTATTATCGACTTTCTGTTTAGTAATATCTTTTCAAGGTTTGGCTGTCCCAGGAAGCTGATAACAGACAATGCTCCTGCCTTTAATGACCGGCATTTGGTGAGTTTATGTGAAGAGATGGGGATCAAACTATCTCATTCCACATCATATTACCCACAGGGCAACGGACTAGTTGAGTCTTCAAATAAAAGTTTGTCTCGTATCATCAAGAAATTGCTGGAGGAAAACAAGAAAAGTTGGGACAGTAAGTTAAAATTCGCCTTGTGGGCCGACAGAGTTACCAACAAAAAGTCTATTGGCACATCTCCTTTCAAGCTAGTATATGGTACTGAAGCCATATTCCCGGTCCAACTTGTGTTAACGGTGACTAGTTTCCTTCAAGAGGTCGGCTCTGAACCTGATGATCACACCAGAAGAGTTTTTCAATTGGTGGAGTTGCAGCAGGAGAGAGAGAGCATCTGATAGAAAAGTCTGAAAATCACCAAATGAAGGTAAAAAACACTTTTGACAGGAAAACAAAAACAGGGATGTTCAAAACAGGTGATTTTGTCTTGAAGTGGGATGCATCTAGGAAAAAGAAAGGACATCATGGTAAGTTTGATGCTTTATGGATTGGTCCATACATTATAGCAGAGGTATATCACAACAACACTTTTGTTCTTCATCATTTGGATGGAGAGATTCTTGCAGGTGGCCCATTCAATGGGCGGTTTTTGAAAACCTATGTCTCATAAAGGCCTCGGGTCTTTCTCATTGTAAAATATTCGTCTTTTCTTTCTGTTTAGAGTCAGTGTGTCAAATAAACTCCATGCCCAATGGGAGTACTAGACTAGGTGTCAGTTTTATTTCTAGGAAAGGCATTTGGTTCTGGGATTCTTCGGAACCTCACTGGGAGGATTCCATCCCCGAGCAGGAGCCAGATGTTATCTCCTAAAATAACCAGTCAGTTTTTCATTATTTTAGGTGATAGGTTTGAGTCCAAAATTTTATTTTAAAATTTTTTAGAGTCAATAAGGAGGTCCACGTTCTTAGTGCTAAGTCAAAAATTTGATTCATTTGAGTCTTGGCTTCAGAATTTGAAAAAGACAGGTTTCAGCAGCTAACTCTGTTTTGTAGAGGCCAGTTAGCTGCCGAAAAGGCTCAGTTTCGGCAGCTAGGAGGGTTAACTAGAATTATGTTAGCTGCCGAAAACGACCTCATCAGCAAAATAAAAAGCTTGTGTCCATACTCGACTTCACATCAAGCGAGCCTATTTTTGCCGCCGAAAGGAAGATTGGAACGCATCTTAAAATATCCATCATGAGGTTTAGTGTTTGATAAGCTGCCAAAGCAAGTCATGAAGCGCCCACATCATTTCATCTCTGACTGCACAGGGTTACACAGAAGCTCATATGCGTACTTCCATCTGAGGGTTATTTGCAAAGCTGATCGCTTCATAATATCACACGAGCTGGAAGATATCATGAGAGATCAATTGCTGGGTTCATTCGAATGGGCATCTTATTTCTCAAATGTTGTGAGCAAAGCCAAGGTCCCGGGTTTCTTCATGTTACAGCTCATGGCAAAAACAAATCTGCCACTCAGGACAGAGCTAGACGGGGTCTGGTATCTCGAGTCCCATCCACAAGTGGCCAAGTTTTTCAAGTCTGCAAACATTTTTGACTACTGTGAGAGACTCACTAGCTTCAACCAGCCACTTGCTGAAGCATTTGCTCAGAGCTACAATGGGAGAACAGTGAAGTTTGGCAGAGAAGAGTTTCATGTGGATGAGGCAGCTATATCCGAATGTACAAGTCTCCCCAAGACAGGGTAGAGTTGGTTTAAGACCACTAAAGCCTCAGATATTGAATTCAGGTCGTATCTCCTACCAGCCCATAAAGAAATCATTTGGAGAAAGGATATCCCCATCACCTTTCTTGAACCTCAATGGCAGGCTCTTTTAAAGGCCATTTTCGTTTACATAACTTGTGAAGGCCCATTAGAGAGAATTTGAGGTCAAAAATGGGCCTCCTAAGAGATGTACTACAAAAATATAAGATATATTAAAATATTATGAGTTAGGGGTTTTATGGGGTAGGTATATATGACAACTCACCTCCTACACTACTTTTTATGCACAATATAAATAACCATGGTTGATTTACTTTTTTAAATTGACTATAAATAAAATTAATAAAATAACTCTAGAATGATGTGACTAAGATTCATTGTAAATTCTCAAAAATTTATTGTCCTTTAACATTT
>LPNX010569283.1:27530-95325 GCA_001517045.1 Pseudotsuga menziesii | reverse complement strand
ATTTATCAAATTTTATAAATTTATTAAAAAAAAATTTAAATTCCAATTGAAAAATGTTACCTCTTTGCTCCGACATTGTGATGAGGATGGGTTGCTTTGGGGTGATGGTCGCTGTCCCTCGGTCGAGCTCTGTCCCTCGGTCGAGTGTTTGAAAATGACAATTGGGGCCCCCGCGGCCCCTTTTTATAATTTTTTTTGAAAAACGTACCTCGGTCAAGGTTTATACCTCGGTCGAGGTTCATACCTCGACCAAGGTTTTTTTAAGCCCTCGGTTGAGGTATTTATTAACCCTCGGTCGAGGTTATAATACCTCGACCGAGGGTTAATAAATACCTCGACCGAGGGCTTAAAAAAACCTCGGTCGAGGGCTTTAGAAAACCTCGGTCGAGGTATTAATACCTCGGTCGAGGGCTTAACAAGCCCTCGATCGAGGTACATTTTTTGGTTTTTGGCAAGATGCGCTTGCTAAAAAGTGTTACCCAGATCCGTGGATTCACCCACCAGCTCTATGATGCCTCATCTGGTATGAAAAAGGACCAGCTCTGTGATGCCTCATCTAGTATGAAAAAGGACTAGCTCTGTGAAGACTCATCTAGTATGAAAAAGGACTAGCTCTGAGTAGCTGCCACATCTGGTATGAAAAAGGACCAGCTCTGTGATGCCTCATCTGGTATGAAAAAGGACCAGCTCTATGATGCCACATCTAGTATGAAAAAGGACTAGCTCTGTGATGATACATCCAATATGAAAAAGGACTGGCTCTATAGAGGTTCTTATGACGAGAAGAATCAAGAGATAACACCTGTGATGATGACCCAGTGATGATCCAGATCCAGTGATGATGATCCAGCAGTGATGATCCAGATCGAGTAATGATCCAGATCTAGTGATGATGCCCAGTGATGATCCAGATCGAGTGATGATCCAAATTCAGTGATGATGTCCAATGATGATCCAGATCGAGTGATGATCCAGATCTGATGATGAAGATGACTTGAAGATGAAGATGACTTGAAGATGAAGAAGAATTGAAGATGATGAAGACTCGAGGATGATCCAGAAGATACAGAGAAGAAGACTTGTGCTAAAAATTGTGTCGAAAGAAAACCTTCCTAGTTAAGAGGGAGTGTTGATGTATATGTAACTTCGGAATGTATTTCACTTGTATTTTTTATATATTGTAACCCAATGTTTATTCTGGGATGTACTTGAGTTATGTCATGCTCTGATGTTCCTATCTGGAAGGTCTATCATGTAAACAAGTCATGTCAAGTTATTATGGGTAACCCTCCTATTGTATAAGGGTTAAAGTCCCCACAATTCTGGGGCACTAGGGTTATTAGACTCTCCTAGTGAGGTCGGACCTAGTATGGTTTTTGTCATGTCGGGATTAGTATAAATAGAGAGCTAGACTCTCTATTTATCACACAACTCATACACACTCAAGTGTAGCGCATAGTTGAGGAAGGAGAAGACACTGGGGCTAGACAAGAAGAAGGTTACTGCTGTCGAGAGATCACTTACTGTTTTGGGTTCTACTTTTGGTGATGATTCTATCTCTGAGGAAGTTGCGGGGTTTTCACCATTTATGGTTTCCCTGAGGATAAACACTGTGTTCATTGTCTCTTGTGTTTGATTGTTGTGCTTGTTATTCTCTCAGTAAAGATCCTAATATAATGCTAGCTTAATGATGAAATTCTAACAACAACAAGCGTTGATGCCTTAACCTTCTGTACAGAAAGCATCGACAGAGTTAAAATGGGAAAAAACGAAGTTTCGGGAAGCTTCCATATGAAATACATCGCAGAGGTGGTTCCTATCATCTAGGAAGAGGTGGCATTCAACCTCCTCACCCATAGGGATCATCCCCTATCCATTTCCTAAAGAATATCATCCCATGTGGACCCTCCTTGGCCTATAAAAGAAGCCTTCATGGAGTGAGTGAGGGGATACCAAGAAGAGCATCCTTATGCTATTGGATTGAAGTATGGTATTGAGGAAAAGTTGAGTGAGTTTGTGTGCAAAGAGCTTTGTGTGAATGTGGAGTGTTGTGAGTGTGTTGTAAGACCATTGTGCAAGACAAAGCTAGAAACATCAAGGCTTTGGTTGTAGCTTTACCTTCTTATTTGATTAATACAAAAGTGTTCCCCTTTCCCATATTTGATTTGTGTTAATATCAGTTAAATATTGTCGGATTTCTTGATCACTAGCATAGATTGTTAATCTATCTTGTTACTCTCATATTTTTGTCTTGTTTTCTTGATGCTTCTTTACAGGCACTGTAGATCGCATGGAGAGCAGTGGAACAAAGAATAAAGCTTGCAAATATGAGGTATAAGAGTGATTTTTCTTAATAGATTAACCTTTTAGGGAAAGGATATACTATTGTGGTGTTTTGTTCCTTACTTGTACCATACAGGGTAGAGGAACAAGCAGTGTCCATGCCGGTTGAAGAATTTCTACAAACAAAATTGGCGACCATATTAGGGATAGCTTGATCTAGTCATATCTGGGGTAGATCCAGTCAGATATGGGTAGATCCAGTTAGATATGGAGCATATCTAGTTAGATATGAAGCAGATTTAGTTAGATCTATAAATGTTGGTAACATTTTCACTTGTGAAATTTTCATTCTCTTTCTCAACTCATTTGGATTATTAAGGTGAGTGATCCACCCTACTTTGTCATCAATTTTCCTCTGTTTGAAGTTGTCTTTACTTCTGTATCAATCCAACTCAGTCCTTTTGGTTTCTTGGCAGGTGATTGGCCCTTTTTATTTTGTGAATCCATCGGTGCACCTAAGTAGATTTGACAGAGCGGCATCCCTCTCTGATGCCTACTGCACCCTGGCATTAAGTGCCACTGGCACCTTCCTCCATATAACACAAAGTGCCACTGGTGCCTCTACTCAGTGAACTTGTCCACCTTTTGGAACTCTGGTGCAGCTATAGATAGTGCACCGAGGTAAGTACTTTACTGGCTTAGAGCACGGATTTTCATAATTTTTGGCTTCTTTGAAGTTTGCTATGTAATTTGCTTGTTGTTTGCCTATTGTATCTAAGAGTTTGGAAGCATGATCTCATCTTTCGTGTTAAGATTTAATATTTTTCATCAATAAGGAATTTTTAGTGAACATGAATTGTGTTTTGTTTACAATTTTTGGATGCATGACTCGCTTAGTCCATTCTTTGAAATGTTTGTTGTGGAAAAAGAAGATTTGTAGCCTCTTTTAAATTAATTCACTTCATCTATTTTATGTTCTTCATTTTTCAAAATCATATTAAAAAATACAAAAGAAGTCAGGTAGCTTGTTTTGTTTGTATGAGTACTTAGGAAAATACTTCTTTATGAGTGCTTAGGAAAAGTTCATTCTTGGTTTGCATGAGTTCTTAGGAAAGTAGATATTTATGAGTTTGATTGAGAAAGTTTAGTTTTGATATATATTAGAGGCTCTACTTCCTTTCTCCTTTCAGAGAGTAGATAGTTTTAATGGTGAAAAGCTTGTGTGTTTGAAAATATTGTCATATATCTTGAAGTTTGGTTTATTAAAAGTAGCATGGAATATTGTTTTTGAAAGAAAAATATTTCTCCCCTACTCTAGTTAGCTTTCATCGAAGAAAAAGAATTGCATGACATATAGATTTTAAATTTGCATCTTGATATACACCTCACAAACATTCACTGACCATCAAGATAAAATAAATGGTAGCTTAGGTTAAACTTTTTAGTAATTTGAGTCATAGGATAGAGACGTGTTCCTGCGTCTTAAAACATAGGAGTTGTTGTTTTATGCCTGCATTGCATTCCAGGGACTATGTGGTTCTTCCATGTACCATTGGTATATCGAATGGACTTTCACGTACCCTTGAGGTATATAGAAAGGTACTTCACGTACTTGATTATAAATCAGAAGGCCTCTTTCAGAAGGTTGTGCATTGGACAACACTAGTACGGATTTGAGCTCCCATGTACCTTGCCTATCTCAAGAGACCCCTCTAGGATTCCTTAACCAACAGAGAAAATCCATTTGGTCATCTTGTTGGAGCAATACACCGAGAAAAACACTCGGGGAGGGGTGATTCCATGAAGATGGGTAACACTTTTTGGCCAAATTTGGCGATGAAAGCCTGATTTTTTACTCATGTGCTAGATAGAAGCCCTCAAAACGCATATATGCCATGTGAACTTTGACTTGCAATAAGAAAACAAATTGTAGAATATTATGTTGGATTCATAGTGATATTTAAAAAAAAATATTCCGATGTCATTTAATGTGTGAATTTTTGCATTTAATGAACTGTGTGACCTTAAAAATTTGAAGAAGCTAATAAGTGGCTCGTGTCCACGTAGAGTAATTCAATCTTGCATTAATAATTTAAAAAAAATAAATATATGAGCATGATATACATAAAATGCAGTGTGATGTGCATATTTTTTTGTTAATTTTTTTCGCATTATACAATTATTTATTATTTTTCGAAAGTAACCACATTCGATTTCAGCATCGTTTTAAACACATATTTGTCCACGTAAAGGAATTTTTTATATTTTTTCAAAAATTGAAAAAACAAAGATACCCTTTTGAAGAGGACACGTCGATATGTGATGTGTGCATTTTTAAGAATTTTTTGGCTGTGTATTTTTAACTCTGCGGATTTTTCTTTGAGCTGCTTTGAAGTTGCAGTGTGGTTTTCTAAGTATAAGTTTTAGAAGTAATTAAAAAATAAATATCATATGAATGCCAAAATGCATGTATGATACGTCAATGGATAGAAGATTCGTTGGTGAATCTATCGGTATCAACTCCGCTCAGTTATGTTCTAGGAATGGCAGGGTTTACACCTCTGCAAGGCACAGTAAATTTTCCATTTGTTTGAATGAGGGCTAAGTCTGTTTTTTTAAGCCCTCGACCGAGGTATGAACCTCGACCGAGGTATCTAAATACCTCGGTCGAGGTATTTAAATACCTCGACTGAGGGTTTGTAAAGCCCGCAATACCTCGGTCGAGGGCTTGATAAAACCTCGGTCGAGATATTAAGACCTCGGTCGAGGGCTTAACAAGCCCTCAACCGAGGTGCGTTTTTCTATTTTTGCCGAAATGCGCTTGCCAAAAAGTGTTACCCAGGTCCGTGGATTCACCCGGAGCTACTACGCACATGCCATCCAGGTAGTCGGGTATTCAGGAAAGGGTACCATGCCAATCCTCCTTGTCGCGTTTTACTATTGGACCCTACGGTATATCGCGAGTTGTGAAAAATTGACAATCCTAGCGAGGAACCGACTCTCATAAGCCCACCCTATCATTTAAGTTTTGTTGTGGCCTTAGCTTGCATAGGTGTGTTTGTGTGTGTTTTCTTCTTTGTCTAGAGACCTAGAGTAGAAAGTCTCAGGCGACAGCCTGACTGGATTAACTGCAAGACGTTTTAGTAGGTTGCAGGGTTATAACCTGAATCTCCTCCTACTGTGGAAGGAAATGAAGGTGAACCCATGGAACAACCAGCTTCTGCTAATTGTCATGTTGAAGATGTTCCTGTTATTGGGACTAGAGAAGAATTCTCTACTTATGATAATTCTTTAGTCAAACAACCTCCTACGGATGATTCAACTTTCATTTTCCAATGGAAGGTCAACCCAGTTCATCTGATTGGGTGATCAATCACCCATCAAATGACACTATAGGGGCATAATTTGGTCCAAATACTCCATATTGGAGAACTTCCCTAGGACAATCCATTTCTGAATATGGAACTACTACAACTGAGCCAAAGACCTCCGTACTTACCCCTCTAAGGAAAGTCATTAGAGATGCTCCATTAAATGCAGAATTCTTCCAGAAATCTATTGATCATTTACACAATATGGGAGAAAATTTAAGAAGGAGAAGTTTTTCTCAGCTTCCCCACCTTTCAAGAATAACTCCACCTAAATATCATGCCCTTTCGTCACCTCATGTAGCTCCTGTCTCAGGGTCACCGACCTAAAACATGGTTACCCCCACCTCGCCTAGTAAAAAATATCCATTAGTACCCACTTCCCCGATAGTTTCTACACCCGAGGGGCATTCCCCAACTCAAGTTGCTTTAGCTATTGGGAGATCCATTTCTCGTATGGGGTAGAATATACCAACAGGACCAATAATAGTAAATACCCCTCCTCCTAATACCAAGACAGTTGTACCCTCTTTTGGCCAAGGAGGACCTTCATGGGTCCAACCCGCCATCAGTCTGCTTTCTTGGGGATACACTTATATTGGAAATCAACCACCTACGGTTCATAAAGCTTATCAACTAGCACTGTCGGGGGAATTTTATCCTATAATTCCTTACCCCAGGAATGCTTATGTCCCTTGGGGGAAACCTAATTGGTCTAATGTTCCATCCTATGGAGGAAATTTTGTAAACACTACTGGAGGATTTGGAGGTCCACTTAGAGGACCTCCTCCTAGAGTACCCCCTAGAGGACTTGGAGGACTTGGAGGGCCTGAAGGACCTAGATGATCCGAAGGACCTGGTGGACCATCTGGAGGAACACCACTTGGAGGACCACCACCTAGAGGACCTGCACCTGGAGGAGCATCGTTTGGGGGCCCACCACTTGGAGGACCACCACCACCTCCTCTTCCTGGAGGCCTGTAGAGGACCACCTGCCTCGGGTGGCCCGTTGCTTGACAGACCTTCTAGTGGATATTTTGGAAACCAACCACTTAACGAACCAGTCATGGGGACATCATCTATGCATGTTTATCAATATTTCAATGGTCCTACAGGCCCGTAGATTCCATTACCAATATCCTCAACCTAATAAACAATTTCCATTTCTGGTTACGTTAGATCTACCATATTTGTCCAGACTAATCAACGATTTGATACACCATGATCCTGCATGGCTGACAATCCTAGTTAAGTAACCCTTAGACATACCTAAATTTGATGGTAAACCTGGTGACGATCCTAAGAACCATGTGATGACCTTTCATCTCTAGTGCTCTTCAAATTCTATGATGGATGGTTCAATTCGTCTACGATTGTTTCAGAGAACCCTCACCGATGTAGCTGCAAAATGGTATATTGAGCTATCTCAGCATTCCTTTTGGGACTTCAATACCTTAGCAATATCATTTTTAACCCTTTTTCAGTTACCAATTCGGCATGAGACATGTACAGACCTTTTAACCTCGCTTCACCAAACTACTTCCACCCATATCTCCGATCATATACATGAGTGGAGATGAAGATGTAGGTTGATTAAGGCTCTCATTCTTGATCAGTTACTAGCTCATTGGTTTATGAAATATTTTCTTCCCCCCATTGCTAGGGATGTCTCCATGGGAGGTGCTATCATAAAGGAGAAGGCCATTAGATGTGCTCAATACTGTTAAGTTTTTAATGGTTATATCATATATTATAACATTTAGCATCATAACAACATAACCATAAGACAAAATATCATTGAAAGATAGACAATCACAACCACACAAAAAGAACACAAAGATTTATCCTGGGAAACCCTCACGGGGAAGAAAACCCAGAAAAAAATTCCTCTGTATAAGATGTATAAAAGATAAAAGATAAGACCCAAAAAAAAGGTGTGCCTCCTTCCAGTAGATATGTCTCTCTCTCTCTCTCTCTCTCTCTCTCTCTCCATGCGCTATGCACAAGTGAGTGTGTGTGTCTCAAATGAGAGGCACCTCACTCTATTTATATTCTTTCGTTCACTTGACATTTAACCCCGTCATGTAGGCTTGAGTAAACTTAACTTAGTTATGTAGGCTCGAGTAAACATAACTGGGTTAACTTAATATAATAATATATTCCAGAGGGTACTAATGATCCAACTTACAATGGTGGGGACTTCCTCATGACTATTAGTAATTATCTCGATAGGAATCATCGAGGTATAAGAAAATGAAAAGTACTCTCTCGATAGAAACATCGGGCACTAATAAAATATATTTAGAATACTCTTTGAAGTTACAATAATTCAACACTCCCCCTTAATGAGAAGGGTATTCTACAACAACAGCAACAACAACAACAGTAGGAGAGAGAGGGCATCATCAACATCATCAGGGTGATACATCTATAGATCATCGAAAGGTTTTTTTATCATCTTAAACATATAGTATTCATCTTCAATCTTCAGTAGCAACAACACTTTGAACGCTCGATTCACATCATCATCATCAACAGTACTTTGACCTTTTGATCAGCAACACCATCGTCATCATACTCTGATCTTTCGATTAGCAACATCATCATTATCATACTTTGATCTTTCGATCAGCAACATCATCATCATCATACTCTGAACTTTTGATCATCATCATCATACTCTGAAATTTTGATCATCATCATCATCATCATCATACTCTTGATCTTTCGATAAACAACATCATCATCATCTTACTCTGATCTTTCGATCAATAACATCATCATCACACTCTGATATTTTGATCAACAACATTGTCATCATCAACAACTTGCAATACACAACACAAAGACGAATGTCTTCGGATCACTTTTGGACTTAACTCCAGGGATGATACAATCCTACAACATTCATGGGGACCGAAGTTTCCAGATACATTTTGAACAAAAGTTTAGGGATGATGCAATCCCACCACATTCTCAGGGACCAAAGCCTCCAGATACCTTTCTGAACCGAAGTTCAGGAATGATGCAATCCCACCACATTCTTAGGGATCGAAGCCTCTGGATACCTTTCTAAATCAAATTTCAGGGATGATGCAATCCCACCACATTCTCGGGGACCAAAGCCTCTGAATACCTTTCTGAACCAAAGTTTAGGGATGATGTAATCGCACCACATTCTCGAGGACTGAAGCCTCTAGATACCTTTCTGAACTGAAGTTTAGGGATGATGCAATCCCACCACAGTCTCGGTGACAGAATTCACCGGATCACTTCTGAACAAATGTCTCGGGATGATACAATCCCTCTTCATTCTCGAGGACCAAATTCATCGGATCACTTCTGAACAAATGTCCCAGGATGTTACAATCCCTCTTCATTCTCGAGGGCTGAAGTCACTGTATCACTTTAGGACAAATGTCCTGGGATGATACAATCCCTCTTCATTATCTAGGACCGAAGAAACTAGACCACTTTAGGACAAGTGTCTAGGGATGATACAATCCCATTGCAACATCACTGCTCCCTCTTTCGAGGAAGGTATTTCCAAACAACACCAAGCTTTTCTTGAAAGTGTTCAAACTTTACCCGAGACAGAGGCTTCGTCGACACATCAACAACGTGATCATTAGTACTCACATACTGGATCTTTATGGCTCCCTTCTGTATCATATCTCATATGTAGAAATACTAGATTTCAATGTGCTTCAATCTATCATGGAACATTGGGTTCTCTAACATCTTTATAAAACTTTGGTTATCACATAGAATCTCAGTGGTATCCAACTCTAGTTTGAATAAACCTGACGTCAGATTTCGAAGCCATATGGATTCACAACTAGCAGAGCAAGCTGATATATATTATGCTTTAGTCATGCTAAGAGCAACTTTGGATTGTTACCTAGTAAACCATGAAATCATATGAGATCCAAGACTATAACATCCACCTGATCTGCTTCTTTTGTCTGAGACACTTCCAACCCAATCTAAATCCATATATCCATATAATCTGTAGTCATGATCTCTACCATAGTAATGTCCCAAGTTTGTCGTACCTTTTAGGTACCTCATCACATGCTTTGATATTATCAGGTGAACACATCTAGGTTGAACTAGATACTGACTCAAGGTGTTCACAGCAAAACAAATGTTTGGTCTGGTATTGGTTAGATACATCAATGACCCAATAATATGTCTGTATTGATTCACATCCACTAACTTTGATGAGTCATCAGCTAACAACTTCAGGTTGGAATCCATGGGTGTAGCCATGGCTTTACATTCCAACATATCAAATATTTTCAGGATTTCTACTGCATACTTTCCCTGATTGAGAAAGATTCCTTCTGAGTTCTTCCATACTTCTATACCTAGGAAATAATGCATTAGACCAAGGTCTTTCATCTCAAATTCTTCAGTGAGCTTATTCTACAATCTATTTCTCATTCCCTGTCAGAAATAAATCATCCACATATAGTAATAGTGTGACAGGTTCATCTTCTATAACCTTGAAGTAAAGGTTAGGATCAAATTTACTCTTGGTAAAGTCCAAAATCATCAAGAAACTATATATCCTTCCATACCAATCTCTAGGAGCTTGTTTCAGGCCATACAGGGCCTTCTTAAACTTGCATACGTGAGTCACTTTGTTTTTTGACTTCAAATCCCTGTGGTTGTTTGATGTAAACCTCTTCCTCAATCATATCATTTAGGAAGATTGTCTTTACATCCATTTAGTGTAGATCCCACTTCATCATGGAAGCAGGTGCCATGATAGTTCTGATGGAAGTGTACCTTGCTTCCTGGAGCAAGTGTCTCTTCATAATCAATTCCCTCTCTCTGAGAGAATCCTTTAGCCACAAATATTGCCTTACTTCCATCAGCAACATATTTTATCTTGCAAATTCATTTGGAAGATACCACACTCTTGATTTCTAGTTTAAGTACTATATCCTAAACATCATTGTGGTATTCTTCCATCATTGCATCTTCCATGAGTTCATTATGTCAAGTCATCGACATATCATAGTCTTCCACATTCAACCTTGAAGGTTGGAACCCACTTTACTCTTGGAAAAATCTCGGTCCATCATGTCATACCATGTCGAACTCAGAGATCTTCTGTAGTCACTCCCCCTAAAGAAGAGCATCATCTTCCCTTTGCATTCTTTACTGGAGTGACAGGTAGCATCCTATGCAACTGTGTATCCATCTCATGTTACTAGATACCAAGATCCCTTTATCTTGAAATTTATCGAAAATTTCCTCTTGCACCCATCTGTGAGCTTATTGTCTTCTATAGGTTTCCATGTTCAACCTTGTATCAAATTTTAAGATATTCATCACTCTAGGTGATCTTGTCAATCTCATGGATGTGCTTCTCTATGGGTTCCTTCTGAGCCTGTACAAAGCATATTCTGTACATGTGGTTATTTGCTTGCTATATACTTCTACTGAAGAAGTGTGTCTGGTCAATATAGTATGTCATGCCATAGTATATTCTTTCTGAGACAAACCACAAAGCTTGCTTTGTACACTTGTTCTTGTACATCCATATGAAGACACTATGGACTTCCCTTTGGGTCTTGGAACCATATCGTAGACATCATTCCTCATTATCAACTGTTACTCTTTGATCATAGCTTCTTCCATCGCTGGAAGGGTTTGCATCAATGATGTCACCTAACTGTGTTACACAACTAGAGTGTGTCTAAGGCCTCTTACTTTGGTTTGGAAGTCTCACCATACTTTTCTTCATCTTGAGTTATCTTTCATACCCGAGGTGGTCTTCATCTTTTGGGGTGGATCTACCGCTCTCTGAAGCTCTTTCTTCGTCATGGTGTATTTGACCTTGTGAGCTTCAGGTTCATGTTTATTGGAGTGAATCTTGAATTGTCATCACTTGTTCTTTTGAACAAGTCTTATCCTCTTTTTCTTCTTGGTGGTTGTACAGGACCTTTCCTACATGTCAAATGCACCAGTTGCATGGTTAGAACCATTTCATAAAACATATGCATAATGACAAATTCTTATGCATCATGCAACTATTTAGCCAATACAACATTCTTCCATATCTCATGGAAACTTTTTAGATGCCTTCCATCTCTACCATGACATCATCAAGATTGTGCACTAATCAAATATATCAGCAAAGAGGTTTCATTCTATATAAGTAACAATGGCAAGTTGTATATCACCATGAGCTACTTACCCATCACATGCATATTAGTAGTATACTATCATTAATGCAAACATTCTATCATGCATAACATATCAACTGANCAATTGAATACTTATCTTTTATTCATTTCGTGGGTAGACTCCTTCTTGATCCTTCTACTTCATCATCTTCTTCATTCATGACATCATCATTTCTTATCCAAATGCTAAGATGGATATGAGGTTCTTCAAGAATTGAGTTCTTCATATTCCTCATAGGCTGAGGGATCTTCTTTGAATCGTGAGCGCTTGATCTTCAGTTTCTCCCATATTCTCTTCTCTTATTATGAGTCGAGTTTCTTCTTGTGTAAGGATTTAACCTTGTCTTCCTCTGGAACTGGAACCTATTTGCTTATGTAGGTGTCCAATTCATTTTCTTCAAGAACCGATGAAATACTATGCTTCCATGCTTGGAAGTTTTCATCTTCACCAAGCTTGTCATCAAGCTAGGGTACTAGTTCATTTTGAAATGATAACCTCAAATGTAAATAACAAAAGATTAGATCTTACCAGTTTGAGGTGTTCGTGTTGGTTCCAGATCTGGTTGATCTAGGGTTTGTCAGAGAAACCCTAATTTTCAAAACTTGGAATCTTTCATTTCTGATTATATAGAAAGATGTGCCTCCTGAAGGCAAGCTAAGCAGCATATTCATTTTCCCAAAACTGTGATCAGAATTGCAAAATATGTGATGCCCTAGTTTTCTTCTGCAGAATTTCTGATATTGTTTCCATGGTATCTCCAAAATTACGGCTCCTATGTATTTGAAATTTCATACCACGGTAGCCTCATATTTCTTCTTTCCAACACCATAGATTTAATCAGAATTAGTTTCACCAATTGGGACTTCTGCGCATTTTCCCAGGGTGACTTATTTCAGGACTGTTCAAAAGAGAGAAATTGTACGGACTTCCACGTGTCACTGTTTCACCTTCGGGGTCTGAAATTTTTACCACATAAAGTAAATTCTGTTCCCTTTCGGGAACATCTTGATAAATTTCATTTGGACCTTTTTATCCCGAGATATATCAATTCTCCCTAGGTCACCTGTTTGAGGTTGAATCCTGGGAGAGGCTAGAAACCTACCTTAGAGGAATCATATATCCCAAAATATAGAGAACAAAATCCTAGACATTTTTACACCATGTACATCAAGAATTTATCTTTGGACTGTGAAAGTTTTGACTCTCGAACCTTCTCCAATCTCGAGATATAACAAATATACCAAAACTACTAGTTTTAGTATTTTAGGGTTTTCAAGCATGAAACCCTAATCTTCAATAGCTGTAGCTGTAGCACTGTTTTGGATGCACAATGACTTATTTCAGGGTTTATCTGATACCATGTTAATTTTTTAATGGTTATATTAGATCTTATACCATTTCACATCATAACAACATAATTATAAGGAAAAAGATCACTGAAAGATAGACAAGCACAACAACACAAAAATAACACAAAGATTTATCTTGGGAAACCCTCATGGGGAAGAAAACCCAGCAAAAAATTCCTCTGTATAAGATGTATAAAAGATAAAAGACAAGACCCAAAAACATGTGTGCCTCTCTCCAGCATATATGTCTCTCTCTCTCTCTCCATGAGCTATGCGCAAATGAGTGTGTGTGTCTCAAATGAGAGGCGCCTCACTCTATTTATATTCTTTCGTTCACTTGACATTTAACCTTTTAATGTAGGCTTGAGTAAAAATAACTGGGTTAACTTAATATAATAATATATTCCGGAGGGTACTAATGATCCGACTTACAATGGAGGATACTTCCTCATGACTCTTAGTAATTCTCCCAATAGGAATCATCGGGGTATAAAAAAATACAAATGATTCTTTTGATAGAAACATCGGGGACCAATAAAATATATTTAGAATACTCTTTGAAGTTACAATAATTCAACATAAACCTAGACTTGGTTTATTCCCAGTCAGGCACTTTGTATGACTTAATTGCTCACGCTCCTCGTCCTACATCGGACCCCTCAATACCTGGAACATAACCAACCAATGATGGCGTTCTTGGTTCAATTCAAACACAATTGATGACAAAATGCGTAAAAAATAAAAATCTACATGTCGCACCAGCCAGTCAACCCGTTCCACCACCCAAAACTGCATCCTCTCCTGTTGTTTCCACTGAAGTAAATGCGATTCAATCTGCCGAATCTTTGGGAGGAAAGAAGAAAGATAAAAATAAATCTAAGAGATCTGATAACAAACAGAACGATAAGACACAAAATCCTGATGTTGATTCTAAGAATAAGAGAAAGGAAAAGTTTCCCTGCCTGATTTGTGGAGGTGATCACTTTACTAATGAGTGTCCTCATCGAGAGGAAGTTAGTAAATTTTTGAAAATGTCACCCACCCCGGCAGTTCTTACAAACCCTTTCCCCACCCAACAACAATTGATTGATCATCAATCCTTGCACGAGACTTCTTCATCTTCCATTGATGAAGTAAAAATGATTTCAAGTGAAACAATTCACCTTAACACAAGGTCCCAAAATTATGACCCTCCTCCAGAAAATAAAACTAATGATGTTCCATCTGATAAACCTTCAGTTTCCACCCCTCCTCCAAGTAACGAACTTCAGATTGAAAAACCTATTCCTAATACAATTCTTTTCCCACCTAAGAGTACAATTCAAAAGTCCATTCTTAATCCTAACACGTGTCCTTCCCAGTACTATAATATAGTAGAAGATCTGGCCCAAGCAACCTGCACTATGTCGGCTCTTGAGGTACTCCAAATATGTCCTATACAATGAAATAATTTGCTAACATCCCTTGGAGCTTTGGATCCTGAAAAATAACAACATTATGGATTTAAATTTGGATGATTTCAAAACTAGGCTGTCACATCAGTTGGCTTTCCAGTTGTCCACACAATCTATTGGAAATACCATCCGTTGTACCATATTGGATGAGGGAGAATCCACCTTGGTTATGTCTTTGTCTTGTTGGAGAGCCATTGGTTCTCCTAAAATTAATTGTTCACCCATGACACTAAAGGATTTTGATGGTCGCAGATTTCAACCTTCTGGAATATTTCCCTCTCTCTAGATTGAACCGGGAGGAAAATTAGTTTCCATTCATGTTGAAGATGTTGATGCTCCTTTGGATTATAATCTTCTCCTAGGTCACAACTAGTTTTATGATGTGCAAGTTGTTTCTTCATCCATTTTTAGGATAGTTCAATTCCCATTCAAAGGGAAGATTGTTACAGTTGACCAGTTGGATTTATGTTCACCAAATGCCACCTCGAATACTACAAACAACGTTCCACTTTTGACTACCCTGCAATATCAGAACATTGGAGTAGGTCTCATCAAAGATTATTCACTCATGGGAATCTTTCACAGTCCGCATCCATGAATGCGATTTCTACTTCCACTATATATAAAGGAAAATCCATTGCTGAATCAACATCAATGAGTCCTTTTGAGGAAATGTACCATGTTATTCAAACCACCAGTGACCCCACCATCAACGATAATTTGTTGGTGGCTTTAGATCCTTATCACCTACCATATTGGATAGAAACCCCCCCCATCTCTATATTATATTTTGCATACACTACCTTTTGATGAATTCGTCCAGGAGGTTATGTCCCTAGATGAGATTCCTTGGAAACATCATCACCATTGATCCTCTTTCCTTCCCCATTGCCATATGGTAGAAGAACAATTTGCACAAGCAGTTTATTTTGATATAGTGATTGATCCTCAGTCTCTGATCCTCACTCCTGATGCCGAATTTGAGGGTAATTTATGTAACATTACCAAAACCATTCCAATTGATATATCAGTGAAACCTGGTATTTTAGAGAACATCCAGATAGGCCATAACTCTTCACCTTTAGATAGACAGTCTTATACGACCTTATTTAAGGAATTCAGAGAATTTTTTGCTTGGACCTATGAAGAAATGCCAGGGATAGATCCCTCTATTGTAGTTCATGAGATTAAAACCTACCCTGATTCCAAGGCAGTTCGACAGAAGTTACGTCAGGTCCATCCGAGGAAAGCAACAACCATCAAGGAAGAAGTTGAAAAACTTCTTAGTGCTGGTTTCATTTACCCTGTGCCCTTCATTGAATGGGTGTCCAACATAGTTCCTGTTAATAAAAAACTGGTTACTATTAGGGTTTGCATTGATTTTCAGGATTTGAATCAGGCTTGTCCTAAGGAGAAATTCCCCACCCCTTATATCGATCAAATTATCGACAACTCTACCGGGAGTGTCATATTTTTGTTCATGGATGGCTTCTTCGACTATAATCAGATTGAAATACTCCCATTAGACCAACACAAGACGACTTTCATTTTCCCATGGAAGACCTTTGGCTATCGAAAAATCCCTTTTGGCTTGAAAAATGTTGGTGCTACATTTCAACGTGCCATGTCATATGGTTTCCACGACATTAAAAACATTGTGGAACCTTATATTGATGACTTGTCTTCTCATTCGAAGCTACGGGGTGACCATGTTGATCATTTGAGAGCCATTTTTCTCAGATGTCATCATTTTAACATTCACTTAAATCCACATAAGTGCATTTTCGGTGTTGAGACCGGTTGACTGCTTGGATTTATTGTGTCCAAGGATGGAATCCGTATTGAACCTCTGAAAATTGAAGACATCCTGTCTCTACTCGCCCCCACCAACGTTACAGAACTCCAAAGTTTGCAAGGGAAGGAAATTTTTTTACGTCATTTCGTCTGCAATTATGCTGTAAAGACACACGGTTTCATGCAATTATTGAAAAAGGATACCCCTTTTGTTTGGGATGACCTGGCGCAACACACATTCAACAACCTCAAACATTTTCTTACACATGCACCTGTGCTGCATCACTTTCAACCATTGGTATGGTCTTAGTCTAGACCGATGAAAATGATCAATACCATGTGATATATTACGTAAGTAAGAGTCTTTTAGACTCGCAAATACGCTATTCACATGTGGAGAAAATTTCTATGGCCACGGCCATCATGGTACAGAAGTTCTGTCGTTACATTTTTCTTCATACAACTACTGTTTACGTGGACTCTAACCCCATGTATTATATCTTGACCTGTCAAGTACTTGGGGGCAAATACTCACGCTGGATTGTCATTCTCTAGGAGTTTGAGTTGGAATTCGCCAAAACTAGTTCTAAGAAGTCCCTTATCTTCGTTGAGCTTATATGTGACCTTCCCCATATTCTGAGCAAACGAAGCCCATTGATTCATTTCCTGATAAATATTTGTTCCTCATTAGTACGTCTGACCCCTGGTATGGAGATCTCATTCTCTATATCTAGACTCAACAATATCAAATCGATGAAACTCACGATGGGTGTTGTTGTATCCACCACCAAGGTAAGTATTATCTCATTATCATTGATACATTATACTACGATGGAATTGACTCCATATTACGACAATGTCTCACTCATGATGATGTTGAGATCATTTTAAATGATTGCCACTCTAGATCCTATGGCGGTCACCTCTCTGAGTTGGCTACTGCCCAGAATATTTTGCGTACCAGGTATTTTTAGCCTTCGATATTCAAGGATTGTATTGAAACTGTCAAAAAATTCCCACCTTGTCAACTATTCACATCCAAAATGCGCACCCACCTAGCTTCGCTACATCCTGTCGTAGCAATTGGCCCTTTTGCAAAATGGGGCATAAACTTCATGCAATATAGACCTACCTTAGTCGGGGGACATGGCTACATTATTATGGTTGTGGATTACTGCACTAAATGGGTTGAGGCTATTCCCACATATGCGGAAGATGGAAATAAAACTACTCTTTTTCTTTTTAACCATATTATTGCTAGATTCCAGATTCCTAGGGCCATCGTAACCGACCATTGGTCACATTTCCAAAACAAGAGGATGACATAATTAAGTGAAAAATTAGGGTTTCATCATGATAACTCCACACCTTACTATCTACAGGACAATGACCAGGTTGAAGTAATCAATAAAGTCTTAAAAACTATGCTTCAGTGGATGGTAGGGCATGCTAAGTCTACTTGGCATTTGCAACTTTTTTCTGCGCTTTGGGCCTATAGGACTACAGTAAAAAATTCCACTAGTTTCACACCATTCCAATTGGTGTATGGACTAGAGGCCACTCTTCCAATAGAGTGTGAGATTCCTTCTTTGAAGCTCATTGTAGAACTTTTGCCCAACACCACCTTAGAAGAAGAATGATTCTTGTACTTAAATAAGCTTGAAGAAATACTTTGTGATGCTGCCTTAGAAAATGAGGCTCACATATAATGAATGAAATCCCAATACGACATATCTGTTCAACCCCTCTCTTTTAACGAAGGAGACCTGATCTTGACCTATGACCAGAAAAACGATACGTTGAGGGTAGGGAAACTAGAATCTATGTGGCATGGGCCTTATGTTTTCAGTCGTGTTTGGAGAAAGGCGCATATGAGTTAATGGATTATGAAGGGATACCCTTGGGAGAGCCCCGCAATGGGCTCTACCTCAAAAGATACTATGCCTAGGTCATCTAGCATAGTTTTATTGTAAATATTGTTTATAGAGTGCTGCATGTTTCTTGAAAAAGTGTGGGTTTTTTGTGATATAAGATGTGTTTTTCACAACCCTACTTACGTAAATCCTATGTTTACTGGACATATGACCACCTTTATTAGTTTCATGGATGGTGCTAATTGTTACACCTTGGATCTTGCATAGACAACTTGGGTGTTGTACTCTCCTATAGGTGATCTGGTGAGTTTAGTGGGTACTTGTTTGGGTCCCTGCACCAACAATCTCACATTGTATCATGCGGTGATTCGATTGTTGACAGAAGCCCTCGCTAATGATGTAAGAGAAATTAGGTTTTACATAGACTTTGAGTTGGTTGTGCATTAGTTAAATCGAGTCTACACCATTCGGAACCCCCTACTCCTTTGTACATTTCGAAGAGTCAAGATTTCAGAAAGGTATTTTGAGCAAGTTTCTTATCAACACGTTCCAAGACATTTAAATCCTGTGGCAGATTCCCTAGAAAACTTTGTCTTAGATTGGTATATTGCTCATAGTTAAGTTCATTTTAACATAAAATTCATGCATTTGGAGTCATAGTAGGAAAACATTCACACATCACATTTGCACACACATATGTAAATAATTTTTTTTCATACATATATAAAATGGTAAAGCTGAGATACAAAATGACTGAAGCATCAAGTCTTGAGATCACCTAGAGTTTTGGACTATCATAGTTTCAAAATGCATATGTATATGGGGAAAAAACTGAAGCTTCGAATATTTCAGTATAAGTACAGTACAAAAAATATGGGATCCACTATGGGATAATCCTTGTGATTGTGCTCATGGTAGCACATCATAACTGAGCCACTCTACAGAGTAACCTCCCAAAGCGTCCTGAAAACCCTGTAGCCTGGCGCTAGTAGCACCTAGGTAGGTCATCAATGGATATGTTTGGAATCCCCATAGTGAAATGCTATAGGTTCTCCCCCATCTTGTCAAGATCCTCATCTACCTCGGTATGACAAATCACCATCTCTCGAACTGATCCTCACCTCTCTATAGGTGAGGCTCCAAATGGACCAAAAGGCCCAACATTTGCATAAGACATTTTTGTACATCTCAGCATTACAACATAAAAATCAAATATAAAATTAAAAATATAGAAAAACATGGATAATGGTTTCTTTCTTACCTCAGTCATCCCACTCCTCCCCTTCTGGAAGCGGAAGATTAGGATCCTCACGGAAATCAGTCCCCACGTAGGCATAGTCCTCTATCATCAAAATTTGGCTCCTCAACCAATGAAAAAAGGTTGTTCCATAGGTGACTCTGGGGCCTCCTCCACTACCATGGAGGGCCATGGAATCCACCCACCTACTCATCCGTGGGTCCTCCGCATCCAGTCTGCTTAGTGGAACTTGGGGTCTCATCAATGGAACCCTCTCTAGGAAGAACGATACTACTATCGTCCCATAACCAAACTACTTCAGCTTGCCCCTCCTGCACTTGGTTAGTTGATCTTTCAAGCTAACCAAGAGACCCTCACTCCAGTTGAATACAGCCGGAGCCATACACTCCAAGGAATATATTATATGCGACCACGTAGTCAAATGAGTTGACCTAGTACCTGCAACCTTCTCGATGGTAATTGATACAGTCCTCAATGGTCTATCTATAATGTACCTAATGGAAATTTTCCCACCAACTGAATGAGTCCAGATCGAGCAGTGGTCATCAATCAGGTCATCTATGGATCCCTCACCACCTCGTGGTCCTGTCAATGCCACTGGTCTTCCCCTATGGGATAGATCAGTTAGAAAATAGATGTCTTCTACATCTATTGTGAGAGTATGGGTACCCACTAAAAAATGTTATTGGTCAGGATCCCACATCTGTATCATATGCTCCAGCAGCTGCACATAGGCTCTCATCCCTGATATCCAAAAAAAATTAAGGATCCCACACTCACGGAGGGCCCTCAAAGTGACTGGGTCATTGCTTTCCTGGAGGTCAACGAGCTCATATTGTATCTATTTCCATATGACCATCTTGCTTCCAATTTTCCCTGCAAAAACATTTAAGCACCTATCAGAAGAAAGTGTAAATTGTTCAAAGAAAGAAAGACCTCTTAAAAAATGACTGTGTTGGTTTTTGGGGTGTCACGACCATGGTGCATTGTCTTCTATAGGACAGAGCGTCGATGACCATTTCCCTAGGGGACATAGCGAATTAAATTCCCTTTCCTCTTTCGAGGGATGCATCGGTGCATCTCCCAAAAGGGAAAAAGGCGCCAGCCTATATGCACGCTGCCCCTTTGGGTATTTGTCCAAAAAAATAAAAAAAAATGACCTTTAAAACAAGAAATGCACCAGTGAAAATGAAGGGATAAGAGTTAGAAGTTACCTGGTCTGAGTGGTTTGCGTAGAGGTGGTCCACAACTCCCGGAATATGCAGCTGAAAATCAACTATCTTCCACCAAATTTCACTCTCGCTATGGTAACAAATTCATAATGGTAAAAATTCATTATTGGGCCCTCCTTTTATAGTAATTTTGATTTTGATTTCCATTATTAAAGTCAAAATATTTTAATTTTAGGGTTTTTTACCATTTAATTTATATAGTTTTATAAGAAATTGGTCCTGACTTGATTTTTAAAGATTCCAGGTCATATTTATGAAGCATTGTGTCTATGTCAAAAGTTTCTTTTGTCTTTTTCATGCTTGAGGATAAGATGAAAAAGTACCGAGCATCGTTTATACCTTTGACATGCTCGTTAAAAACCTAGTAAAAGGGTATCGAGTATATTTTTTTCTGCTTTTTCAGACTCGTTAAAAGTGGTTTATGAAAAAGATGACCTCTTATGGATTCACATTTAAACTCTTTTCAGACTCCTTAAAGAGCGAAAATATTTTCAAGTGAACTTGTCTTCTTCACGCTCGTAAAAGTACTTGAAGAGTCATCTTTCCGATGATAGTTTACCCCTTTTTCAGTTCATATTGACTAATTACAAAAAATAAATACTCTAGTTGACTTCAGCAAGAAGAGTTCTCTCGGGCATTATTTTATACTTTTTCGGGCCCTAGAGACTAAATTGTATGAAAAAATATCTTTTGGAGTATTCTTTTGTATTCATTCATACTCTCTAAACATGAATGATATTGAGTTAGCTTTGAATGGAATCATTAAATTAAACACTCAGAGACTCTCTTTTGGGAACAATGATCTCCTTTCTCAGGTTCCTAAAGCATATGAGAATGGAATCATCTTCTAATGAGCTACAATGAGTGTTTGTTACCCTCTTTGAACTCGTAAAAATGAATAGAGGAAGTGATCCTTCCTGATGGGGAAATTAAGGGAAAGGGGATTATCTTTTCATTTGTATCGATGGAAGCTCATAGTCCACCTTTGAACATGGCACCTGTCTACATTTGCATTTCTGAACAGTTGGGTATTTGGCTCGTCTCTGAGTCGATCCACTATTGTGAGTCACCTAACTCCTTTGAGTCAATTCAAAGAATGCATCATTATTTTACTTGCATTACCTCTGGTTTTTGTCTCGTCAAGTCAATGCTTCCAATTCATTTGTCGTGTCGCAATTTGTTCAAAGGATGTCTCTTTTTCAATCCAACACATCAATAACTTTACCTTCCTATAAAGTCAGTCGTGTCTGAGTCAGTTTCATGGTTCTTTCATCACTTTAAAATCAACTTTTGTTCCATGTTTCGTGTTGATGATGGGGAAACATCATGGCCCTCCTTTGACAAATCTATTCCTATCAACTTCAACACATCATCCAGGAATTAGATTTAGAAACTGAGTCAAATTACCTTGAATCCTGCATGCCTCAATGGCAGGTTTCGTTGCTTTCAACAATGGGTTTTCATCAATGACCTTTGATCGAAAGATTCTATCAATTGTTTGAATTCAAAACCCTTATTCACACTTGACATAATGTACTGATATACCTTGGGGATCATTGACATAATTGGTGATTTTTCTCGCACTTGTTAAAAATATATATTAGTGACTAGTAATCAAGTGGTTTCTACCATGTTCGACATCAAGGCATCTATTCACATGGCTAGAATTGTATCATTTGGGGATTGGAATGAAGACCCTGAGTAGTTAGGATTCATATGCATAATTGCCTATCCTTATGTAACGATGGAAGATTATTTGAATTCATGACTTGGATCCACATTGTATGTTTGGTGGCTGTGTCCAATATTGAGTTTGGATAACATGGATCTACTTTGTATGTTCCATAGCCATGTTCCGATTTCTACGTCAGTGATCATGGATATACAATGTATTTTTGGTAGCCATGACATATTCATCTTCGTGGATCTGCAATGTATTGGTACACAACCATGATTGGGTCAGAAAAGTCAGTTACTAGTCTTATGTCAGTTGTGAGCTCGTCTCTTTTTTCCTTTGGTACCTGATTGATATCTACCAAACTATTTCACATATCACATCCTTCTAGCTTCATACTTTGGGGGGCATTCTGTTGCACCTAAAATATCCACTTATGCCTGAGCACCCTTCAAAGAAATTGGCCAGGATTATTCTGGATGTTTTTTCCTACTATTGAGTAGGCTGGCACACTTTTTCTCTTATGACAGAGCATCGGTGGTTGTTTTCCATTGACATCAGGCACCACCATTGCCTTTATCCTGTTCATAAGGAGCTCCCATGCCTTTACCTTCTGTGCAGAAAGCACCGACAGAGTTAATATGGGAAAATGTGAAGTTTTAAGAAGCTTCCATACAAAATCCCTTGTGGAGGTGGTTCCTATCAACTAGGAAGGGGTGGCGTTCGACCTTTCACCCATAGGAATCATACCCTATCCATTTCCTAAAGAATATCATCCCATGTGGACCCTCCTTGGCCTATAAAATAATCCTTCATGGAGTGAGTGAGGGGAGACCAAGAAGAGCATCCTTATGCTGTTGGATTGAAGTCTGGTATTGAGGTAACATTGAGTGAGTTTGTGTGCAAAGAGATTTGTGTGAGTGTGGAGTGTTGTGAGTGTGCTGTAAGACCATTATGGAAGACAAAGCTGGTAACATCAAGGCTTTGCTTATAGATTTACCTTTTTATTTGATTAATACAAAAGTGTTCCCCTTTCCCGTATTTGATTTGTGTTAATATCAGTTAAATATTGTTATATTCCTTGATCACTAGCATAGATTGTTAATCTACCTTGTTATTCTCATCTTTTTGTCTTGATTTCTTGATGCTTCTTTACAGGTACTGTAGATCCCATGGAGAGCAGTGGAACAAAGACTAAAGCTTGCAGATATGAGGTATTAGAGTGATTTTTATTAATATATTAACCATCTAGGGAAATGATATACTGCTATGGTGTTTTGTTCTATACTTGTACCATACAGGGTAGAGGAACAAGCGGTGTTCGCACCGGTTGCAGAATTCCTACAAACAAGGGTAAGCTATTTTGGAAAATTTTTCTATGAATCTGTGGTAGTATCTTGTTAACCCCATAAAATATATTATATCATGCACATCTTTTGGTGCATGCTATTCCAATATAGCCTTGATTTTTTTTGGATCAACTGCTATTCCTTTTTCTAAAGTGACATGTTCTGAATATTTCACCTCTTTTTAATAAAAGTCACACTTACTTAATTTTGCATATAGATGATCTTCCTTTAAGGTTTCCAAAACCTTCCTTAAATTCCTCTCATGTTCCATCTCATTCTTTGAATATACTAGTATATCATCAATAAATGCTAATACAAATTTATCCAAGAACTTACTCAACACATTATTCATCATATTCATAAATGTTGCAGGAGCATTTGTTAAACCGAATGGAATTACCAAAAATTCATAGTGTCCATATTGGGTTCAAAATGCAGTTTTATGGATGTCCTCATCTTTAACCCGTACCTAATGATACCCTGATCTGAGATCAATTTTTTAGAATATTTTTGCTCCACCAATCTGGTCAAACATATCATCTATTCTCGATAAAGGGTATTTATTTTTAACTATCATTTTATTCAATTGGTGGTAATCTATGCACATTCTAAAATTTCCATCCTTCTTTTTAAAAAACAACATGGGTGCTCCCCATGGCGATACACTAGGCCGAATGTATTCTTTGTCTAATAATTCCTGTATCTGCATTCTTAATTCTATCAGTTCTGGAGTAGTCATACGATAGGGAGCTCATGATATCGATGCAGATCCTGGCATTAAATATATGGTAAAATATAAATCTCGTTTGGGTGGTAGTCCAGGTATTTCGTCAGGAAATACATCCTGAAATTCCTTCAGAATATGAAACAGTTCCATTGTTGTTTTTGACTTTTCAGGTTCAATTTCTTTAAATTTGATGGCATACAATTGACACCCTTTCCTAAGGAATTTCTTTAATTGAAATGCAGAAACTTATCGTGTAGATATAGGTACGTAAATTCCTTTTACTGTAAGAATTTCTCCTTCCTCGTCCATGCAATCAAAACTTTTATGTAAACAATCTATAAAGGCTCTATGAGCTTCTAACTAGTCCATACCTATCAAAATGTCATATAATCCTAGCGGAATTATGTTTAGATTTATTGCAGTATTGAAACCACTGAAACTTAATTTGCAATCCTTAACTATTTCAGTAACTTTCCTTTTCATTTCTGTTGCTAACTGTACCAACCATGCATTCTTTTGTTTTTCCTTACTAAGTTTACATTTTTCAAGTACTCTTGGTGTAATGTAACTTAAACTAGCTCATGAATCAATAAGTATAGAAACACATGTATTTGAGATTTTACCATCTACTTCCAGCATAGTGGATTGATGATCCGCCTGTGTGTCTTCCAAAGCAACGTTTATCCTAGGTATGCTTCTGGCTATGTCATTGACAGTGGAAGCTTCTTGTATCATATTTATAGGAGCCATTTTTTTGTGGTATTGTGAGGACAATTCCTGTACATATGAGGTCCGTTACAACCCAAACATTTAACCTCTTTTGTAGTGTTATTCAACCCACCACTGGAGATTCCTATACCATTTATACCACTGCCAGTAGTTGTTCCTGGTTTCCTATAATTATTATCAGTATGACTTCTTGTTCCTTTCCTAAAAGGAGAAGGTTTAAATCCCTTTTTACGCGGATCCATTTTCTCTTTTTTTTTTCCAACTTCTGGTTAATTCCAATCTTTGTTTGAACAAATGGTAACACAATTTGGCTTTTCTAATTGCCTCATCCATGGTATTAGGCATTTCAAACTCAATCTTTTCCTTATATGATTGGGGTAAAGAACTGATAAACCTATAATAAACCTTATATTCTTCATCCCTCAAATAAAACGTTGTAAATTTACAAACTAGGTTACAAATTCTTCCATGGTTAATGTTTCTAATCGAAGATCAGTGAATTGTTTGGCTTTTTCGTCAGAATACTGTTCTAGCATATATTTAATCTTAAATAAATTTTTAAAATTTTTTCAACTCAACTCTTTATTGCATATGTTATTTACACTTTTGGCCTCTTGCCACCACATGGCAGCTTTTTCGCTTAGCTAAAATATTGCTAAGCGTGCTCTCAGATTGTCATCATACCAGTATACCTGAAAATACCTTTTAATGTTGAGCAACCAAACTTCAACTGCCTCTTTTGATTCTCCATCAAATGTTGAGGGCCTTAACTTTTTAAATTCTCCTTGCAACTCTACAAGATGTTTTTTTTTGTTTTTCAACTTTTATGTCCTTATCTTTCTTTAGGTCTTGTATGATTATAGGAATATTTTCTGTAGTTTCTTCTTTACTGTCTCCTCGTACCGCATCTTTCCTCTTTTTTCCAGTACTACAAGAGTTTTGACTGTTATTCCTTTTAGGCTCTATCAAACTTTTGAGAATAAGTTCATTTATATCCTCTTGATCTGATTTAGCATTCATTAGAGGAAATTTGAGGTCTAAAATGGGCCTACTAAGGAAAATGATAAAATAATAAAATAATAGTTATTAATTTTGGAGGAAGAATGAAAAAAACTACTTTTTTTGTTCGTATTTTTGACATATCTCCCTGTGTTTTTACTCAAATTTCATTGGATGAAGAATTTAATTACACATCCAACAAGTACCCACACTGCATACTTCTGACGGACTCCGCTACCCCAAAAATAAGAAATACCTGAAAAATGTGATGACAATATCATCATCACGTTTTTTCAGGTATTTCTTATTTTTGGGGTAGCGGGGTCTGTCAGAAGTATGCAGTGTGGGTACTTGTTGGATGTGTAATTAAATTCCACATCCAACGATCTCTCCCTTGTGAAATTTGAGTAAAAACACAGGGAGACATGTCGAAAATATGAACAAAAAAGGGGTTTTCTTTTATGACAAATATGTCAATTCAACCAATATGGTTGACTCATTTTATTGAAATTATATTGGTTCTTGAATTCCAACTCACAAATTTTTTTATTGGCGTGTTTTCTTATAAGGCCCATTTTAGACCCCAAATTTCCTCTAATGCATAAATTTAATATTATCGACCTTAAGGATTTCCATATCTGCTTTCAAACTTCTCACCGTCTCCAGAATCTCTGACTGCATATATGCATTATGCTTTGCTCTGAGTTCCACAAAGAAACTTGCATTCTCTAAAGCTGGCATATCTTCTAGTACCTTTTCTTGACCCCTAATCTGTTCAAGTTCTTCTGCNATATATATATATATATATATATTAACTACACAATGTCCCATTAGGTCACAGTTTTGTAACCTCGCTTTGATACCATTTTGTAACAGACCCAAATTATTACCAATTTACTAGTCAACATTTATAACACCACTTTTTTTAATAGTGAAAGTTTTAATGTTAAACCTAACCTCAAAATATTCCAATTATTCCAACCTTGTCTTGAGGATTTAAACCCTTACTCAAACAAAGGTCATTCTAAAGTTTTAAAGGTTATTTTTATAAAGGCTACTTTCGAGCAACCTGGAAGGAAAATTTACCTAAGTTTAACTATAAACCTTACTTAGCTTACAACTAACCTCATTTTTTTCTCACTGTAGGTGTTGTGGCACTATCACTATTCCAAGGCAAGAGTCTTATCTGCCCCATCACCATACTATGGGTACCCATTCCTAGGTAAAATGACCCAACAAAATTAAATTGTTTAAGTGCACAACCAAATAATATAGCCAATATTGGCCAAAGGAAATTTAAATGGTTTTTATGCTACCTCAAGTCTGGTCATGGATTACAGCTATGTAACAATCATAAGTTGACTTTAACATGAATTTTGTGAATCATTTGCCTCTGTCGAAAATGGAGTTGCTCAGTCTTCTGGCCATCCCTCAGCTCTGTTACAAATGAATCTACTATGGATTTGTTAAGGAAGACTTACACAATCTAGTCCATACTGTTAGCGTGTTGATGATTTGGTTTGTGTATTTACCTGTGTGGATCGCAATTACCCTTCAAAGATATGGTTACATTACTAGCAACCTATTACAACACTTCTGGTTACACTCTGAGATCCTCTTTCTCAGCAAGTCCAACGTCTTCACCGTTATATAGGTAAAAATTTCTTTAACCGCTGTTAATTAAGTATAAATCCTTAGTTTTATAATGATGCCATCTTTTACAGTTAAATCTTGGTTTGCGGGTTTGACCGTTGAGGATTTAGCTTGTTTGTCAATGTAAGGTTTATTTTTAAACTATGGTTCTTCTCCCTTATGTGTTTTGATGGAGTTGTGTATTGGGTTGTGTGACCGTGAATGATATTATTAGGGTTTGAATTGTTATTTCTAATAATATATGTCTTTATGCTATAATATTTTTTCCATAACTAGGAATTAGGGTTTTACACTTATTTATTTTAATAGTTATGGTAATAGAAGAGGTTTTAATATAACTTAGGGTTTTCACTTTCTCAATGAATTAGAACTTGATTAGGGGACACTTCCATAGTTGAATACCCATTATCTTTCTTTTAAATGCTACTGCTTGCGCTCTATTTATTCTCTCAGTATAATAGGGTAAATAGTTATGTTAAGAATAAAATAGAAGAACACTCAAATAGTATTAAGCCTAGTGTATTTAATCATAGAAATGCATTTATTTAATTCAATAACCATAAAATAGAGTAAAAGGAAGACCTTACAGAAAAATAGAATACAGTCAATCCTTTTTATGCAGATATAAATAAAATATTAATAAAAAGAATAAAAGAAAATAGTTCTGTAAATAAAACATATTAGTTATAACCCTATTCACCACTGAACAATAACAAGAATATTTATAGGGTTTTAAACTGTAAAACAAGACTTTTGTTTAAGATATCAACAGCTACACACCACCCTGCCACTGGAACCTTGAAAAAAACAAGCTTTGTTTTGGCTCCACCCCCCTTCCCGGACCCTTAGGTTTAAAATAGTTCTCCTACAGCCTCAAGTTGCCACCAGTATCTAAAAGGAGTCAATTACTCAGAACCTAGAATTCTCTTATGCTTTACTGGAAGTTCTGATACAGAGCCTAACATCTGCAAGATGCTCACTAACATCTTTGTGCTTATTTATCTCTCCATTCTTTAGAGCCATCACCTAAGGTGATCATTGTAATCTTTGCCAATCCTTTTTCTCTTTCCCTCTTATTTCTATCTCCATGCATTTGTTCTTTCCTAAAACGTTTTATAGCAAAATAACCAACTCCTTTTAGTACTGGTCACTTGTCTCTGAGAATGCTGAAGGTTTGATAATTGCTTTTAAACCTGAATTTCTGTCATTTTATTATGTAGTTATTAAAACTTCCATTTCCAAATAATTTTATATTCATAAAATTTAACTTACTTGTTTATTTAAAAGTAAATAATAATAAAATGTCATAATTTTATATTCATAAAATTTAACTTGTTTATTTAAAAGTAAATAATAATAAAATGTCATAATTTTATATTCATAAAATTTAACTTGTTTATTTAAAAGTAAATAATAATAAAATGTCAAAAGTAACTAGAGAGTATTACATTGAGAATATTACATTGATAGAATACAAATAGGGCTACTCAATGAACGATAAATATTCATTCTTACTCCCAAATTTTTTTTTTTTTTTTGTTGGCGTCCTTGGATCATCCTCGATGATTAGCCCGAAGACGACCTGCTCTTGGCATCCTTAGGGTCTGCGCAGCTTTGTAGCTGCCATGGCTGCCCCAGGGGGAGGGGACGCCCCCCACTCCTCGTCGATCTCGGCTGATGAAGCCTTTTGAAGGCTCATTGGGTCATCCGGGAAGAAATCGGGGGCCTCTTCCATTCCAAAATTTATCAAGAAGCTTGACGAAATTCCTGAAATAGATTTACCAACAGAGCAGCCCATGAAAATTGCTCTGGCATTGGAAGAACGAGGATTAGTAGGCCAGTTCATGGGTCTATGGCCGTCGACCAAAACCACAGATGATTGGATCCAAAGAAATTGGTGGCCCCTTCTAAAACATAGTGTGACCTGCTACCTGGTAGGAAGGGGCTTCTATATTTTCGAATTCATCTCCAAAGAAGACCACGACCTCATCTTCATAAGCGGACCGTATTTTATGGGCTCTCAGGGACTATATCTCAATCGCTGGTCTCCGGACTTTGATCCAACCGTTGATGCTCCAAAAGAGGTTCCAGTATGGGTGCGCCTCCCGAATCTACCTGTTCACTTCTAGAATGCTCAATCGCTTGAAAGGATTGGCAATAAACTTGGCCAATACATTGACAAAGCAGAACCAAAGGGGCAATACACCTGTGCCAGGGTTTGCGTTGAGATTGAATTAGAGGCTGGATTACCAGAAGCAATCAAACTCTTCGTTGGAACTTGGCACCACTTCCAAAAACTGGACTACGAGCAACTGCCTTTCAAATGTAGGCTCTGTCACGAACATGGACACTTCCAAAGAAATTGTCCCAAAGCTCAGCAACCGGAGGAATCTGAAGGATGGCAAACAGTCAAGAAAAGTAAAACGGCTCCAAAAGCTCAAGAAAAATGAGCAATGAACAACAGGCAGAAGCAAGATCCAAATGCAGCCCAAAAAGCAAACTTCTCAGCTGAAAAGAATACAACAGAAGATCTGAACAAGGAAGCCGATCCAAAAACAACAAGGCCCTCTCAAGACCCAGCAGCAGAAGCAATAGAATCATATAATAACCAAGCCCCTGAGGTGGGAGATCCTTTGGAACCTGGCGAAATCCCCAATCGAGACAGTGAGAAAACTCCTCGACCAAATCTGGAAACATAACCTCCTCTCTCAGCAGATCCAAAAGGAACTCCAGCTTATGATATGGATCAAGCAAAATATAAAGATCTGGATGAAGACCCGTCTAACCTGGACTCTGACCTGGGTGGGTTCTCAGATGAAGGTGCCACCGAATCTAGCAGCTCGCATGCAACTCCAATACATCCCACTAGAGGCCGCAAGTCAAAGAAAAAACATAGGGAAGAGAAAGCTCTACGAGATATAACCAAGGGAACTCAAAAAACTCTTTCTACTATGATGAGCACCAGATCAAAGCAAGGACAGGCCTCCAAAGGGGCCTCCCCCCCCAAGAAGTTTTAGAATGCGTTACGTCTCCTGGAACTGCAGAGGTTTAGGCTCCAAATCAAAAGAAGAAGCGTTGAAAGACATCATCAGAATAAATAAGCCTGACATCCTTTTGGTTCAGGAGACGAAAATGGAGGACGCGATCCTCTACCAAGTTGGAAATATCTTCTGGAAAAAAGGAAAAGGGAAAGCGATAAGCTCAAGGGAAGCTTCAGGAGGATTAGCAACCTTCTGGGATACCTCCAATTTTGAACTGATCAATGAAGAATGCAACATGCATTGGCTCTACACCAGCCTTCGCCATATTGATTCGGGACTTCAAGTAAATCTCTTCAACCTTTATGTTCCTAATCTTCTCTATGAAAAGCAAAATTGTTGGGAAACTATGGAATCCTTCCTTAATCTACACAACCCAAGAAACATAATCATAGCTCGGGATCTAAATATTACGTTGGTTGCTGATGAAAAGAAAGGAGGCTGCCCAATCAGAGATCAAGCTAGAGAATGGGTGGAGGACATTATTCTAGGCTGGGACCATCTTGACATAAAACCCTCGACAGGGAAATTTACCTGGACAAATAAAAGGCTGGGCCCGGGCCACATTGCGGCCTGCCTTGACAGGTTCCTAATTCACTCTGACTACCTTTCCATAGGGCTGATGGCCTCGTCCAAAATCCTCCCCAACTGTACCTCTAATCATAAACCCATCCTCTTGGAACTCTCTGCTGAACCTAACCTGGGCCCAATTCCCTTCAGATTCAACCCTCTATGGATTCTCCAAGAAGATTTTCAGCAAATAGTCAACGATTCTTGGACCACCTCGATCCTTGGCTCCCCTTCCTTCTCCTGGGAGCAGAAACTAAAAAGGCTCAAAAAGGACCTCAAGTATTGGGCCAAGCAACTGAAATCCCCCACACAAAGCAGAATGGAGACCCAAAATTCTCTTGGAAATCACCAGCAGCTAATGGAAACCATTCCAATCACGAACAACATTCAAACAAAAGAAACTGAGCTCCAAAAATCCTTCTTTCAAGCCTGTAGAGTAGAAGAGGAATACTGGCGACAAAAATCTAGAAGCATGTGGATCGAAAGTGGTGACAAAAATACCACATACTTTCACAATCAAGCAGAGGCCAGGAAAAACTACAAAGTTGTGGCTGAAATCTACTACCAAGGGACATTGGTAAAAGATTTTGAAGATATCAAAAACGCGACCTTCACCACCTTTAAAGACCTCTTCTCAGCCCCGGATGATGAGCCCCTAAATCCCTCAAGCCATCCCTTTGAGCTGATCCCCCAGCTTGTCCTTGATGCCGATAACCTAAAGCTAACAGCCCCAATCTCTCTGAAGGAACTCAAGATCGCCCTTTTTTGTATGAAACCAGACAGTGCCCCAGGTCCAAACGGGTTCACTGCCAAATTCTTCACCACTTGCTGGGACACGATCAAGCTGGAACTCCTCAGAATGGTTAGATTTACCCAATCTTAAAATAAGCTGGGAGGGAGTACTAACTCCGCCTTCCTAACGTTGATCCCCAAAGAAAAGGGAGCAGCCCACTTCTCTAGATTCAGACCAATCTCGCTGTGTAACCTGAGCTACAAAATTGTAACCAAAATTATTGCAAACAGGCTCACAAAAGTCCTCCCCAAAGTTATCCCGGAAAACCAAGGGGGTTTCATTAAAGGTCGAAAGATTCAGGATAATATTCTGCTCGTTCAAGAAGCCATTCACTCAAGCACCCAAAACAAAGAAGAAGGAATGATCATAAAACTTGACCTTGCCAATGCCTTTGACAGGGTCAGACATGATTTCCTTTTCCTTGTAATGAAGAAACTAGGCTTCTCCCCCTCCTTTGTGCACTGGGTCCAAGGTTGCATAAGCTCGCCCTAGATTGCCCTGCTGGTTAATGGACGACCCACTGAATTCTTCCAAGCCTCCACAGGTTTAAGACAAGGCTACCCCCTCTCTCCTCTTCTCTATGCAATCTAGGCCTCTGTGCTAAGTTTCCAACTAAACCACAGTCAGCAAAGAAACTTGCTACCAGGTATCCGAATGGCTGAAAACGTAAAAGAAATAAATCATGCTCAATTTGCGGACGACACATTGTTGCTGGGAGGAGCCATTCTCCACATAGCAAGACATTTCAAGCAAGAACTGGAAATCTACAAGCAAATTTCAGGCAACAAGATTAACTTCCAGAAGAGCAAAATCTATGGCTAGAATTGCTTAGTTCGAGATCTTGGAGAGATAGCAATAATTCTAGGAATGGAAGCAGTTCACGATTGGGACTCCTTCACCTACCTGGGGGTGCCTATGTCTAAAGGTGGCCCAAAAGCATCCCACTGGTCCCCCATTATTGACAAGTTCAAAAACCAAATTCAAAATTGCGGCTCCAATTGGTTAAACCTCGCTGGGAAAGCTGTACTTATAAAATCAGTGTTGATGAGTATTCCAATATATCAAAACTCCATACTGCTGGCTCCTCTCTCTGTTATCGGAAACCTGGAAAAGCTGATAAGAAAATTTCTTTGGGAAGGTGGGCAAGGAAACTTACACAGACCCCATCTGGTCAGCTGGGAAAAAATTCAAAAGCCCTTCAAGGAAGGGGGACTGCAAATCAGAACTCTTGCCAAACAAAACCTAGCAATGGGAGCGAAAATTCTTTGGAATCTAGTCTCTGGATGGGATAGCTGGAGCAAGAAAGTACTAAGGAAAAAATACTACCTAGGCCCAAGATTAAGATGCTTAGATAAGCCGACTATCCGTAAAAAAGGATCTCCAATCTACAAACTCTGCTTCAAAGTCTCAGAGCACTTCAACCCATCGCTCTTTTGGATCCCAGGGAACGGTAAACAAATTAAACTGTGGGAGGACTCCATCATGGGAGAGCAACCTTTGGAGCTCGTCCCAGGAATAAGAAATTTAGAAAATTGGATGAAGGAAAACAACATGGAGACTCTTTGGGATATTTCCAGTTGGGAGGATGAAGGGGACTGTGTGTGGAAGGACTGGAATTTAGGCAATATCCCCATGGAGCTTAAAGAGGAAGCAGATCTCCTGCTACATCTTCTGCAAGGGAAAGCACCGATGACAGAACGATCTAAAGACAAAAGAGGTTGGGGTCAGTTCTCAGGATCCTACACTATTGCAGAAGGATACAGAACCTTTCAAGCAACTCATTATGCAGCCCCTGATCCGACGAAATGGAATTTCATTTGGTCTCATCCCTTTGTACCCAAGATTGACTTCTTCTGCTGGACTGTAGCTCACAATAGCATCCTCACAGGTGACAATATTAAAAGAAGAGGGATGCAATGCCCCTCCAGATGCCCTCTTTGTCTCGCTGAGGAGGAAACCATAAACCACCTGCTTTTAACTTGCCCCTTTGCAAAGGAAGTCGAGGAGATCGTCCTCAATCTTATCCCGGAAACTGTCACTCTCTCAGGAAATGTCAACGAGCTGTTCTCTGGTTGGACCAGACTCGCCCCCTTCGACCTTCAGAAAAAAGCTCTCCTCAAATCCGCCTGGATCTGGACCCCTAAAGTCATCTGCTGGAAAATATGGCTTGAACGAAACATGCGAATCTTTAGAAAGGAAAAAAGAACCAGCCCCAAGGTGGCCTCCATTTGCAAAGCTCTTCTGGATGAAGTGATTGATTCCAAAAGAACTCTAAAAAATTCAAGAGATCTGAACCACAATGAACATCGATGGATGTCTCAATTCCCTGCAAAAAGCAACAACAAATTCCAATACCAATGATCAAACAGAGAAATGGGAAATCCGTCTGGACGAGCAAGCTTTTCTCAAGTGGCGTTCCTCTCTAAACAAAAGCTGTCTCTTCTTTGATGGGGCCGCTAAAAGAAATCCCGGGCAGGCAGGAGGGGGGTCCTCCTCTCGGCTGATAACTCAATCCTGACTTCTTATGCTTGGGGTCTAGGTATGGAAACAAACAACAAAGCCGAAGCCGTGGCACTCTCGCAAGGACTAAAGCAGGCCAGGGGAAATAACATTGACGAAATCTCAATTTTTGGAGACTCAAGAATCATCATCCAAGCGATGATCCTCAAGAAATATCCTTCTCATCTCCAAATCTCAAGAATCTTCCACAAAATCTCGCTGATAGCCTCCAAATTCCAAAAGATCAGTGATTATCATGTTCCGAGGGGACTCAACGGTCTAGCTGATGCTGAAGCAAACAAAGCGGTTCACTGAGCAGAGGCATTATTAGTGTGGATGGCAGAGAAACCATATGTAACCTCCCCTAATTCTTATCTTTTCTCTGACGATTATAGGCTGGCGCAGACAGGGACTAGCCAGTCTCTTGCTCTTTTCCACAATGAAAACATAATTAACATGAATCCAAGATGCCACGCGACAGTCTACTGGGAAATCACGAGGTTTCAGCTATCCTACACGTTCAACCGGAATGAGGCTGCGTCTGCCACGTCTCATAAATCAAATTCACAAAAAAATCCAAAAGAGTATCCCGATACAGGCTTAAAGCAATGGATGACGTTTTCACAAAGAACGTGGCTCTCAAACATAGAAGGGCGATCAAACAACTCCAAGATCACTCTGCTCTCTCTCTCATTTCTGATCCGTTGGATCTACTGGGTTTATAAGGATTCCTGTTGTAATGCTTGTTATATTAGAGATGCCTACTACTCCTGGTTTTACTGGATATCAGCCAGCTCTTTGAATTCTGTCTGTACTGAAGGACCCGGTAGCTTCTTTACCGGTTCTTAATTAATCTACCTCTTGTTTTGGTAAAAAAAAACTATTCATTCTTACTCCCATTCTTACAAATGTCCATTAAAAACGAGTTGATAGAATACAAAAAGGTCTATTCAATGAAGGATAGGTACTCATTCTTACAAATTTATAGGCATTGAATGATTTTCATATAAATCTAGTGGAAGCCATTGTTAATGAATGATAGCTACTCATTTTTACAAATTTACGGTGCATTGAATGATTTTAATATAAATTTAGTGGAAGCCATGAAAGATAACTATTTATTCTGACAAATTTATGGTGCATTAAACGATTTTTATATAAATTTAGAGGAAGCCATTGTTAAGAGGGTTGACCAGATAAAAATATACAAATTGTATTGTTAAGTCTCCGTGACTTAATAATGATAAGCGAAGCCTTATCTTTTATTCTGCCACGACTCTGATAGATCTACTATTTGGTGTGACTCCTCTTGTCCAAGAATCTGGTGATTTGAATTGTTTTGCCTCGATTCACGTTTACTAATCTATTCTCCAATAGCTGAATCGTGGTGTTTAATCTACAATCCCATATCTACAATTTAGACGTGGCCTCTTTCCTTTGCCAATGTAAGATTAGGGTTTCTTCTTTTTCGGCGAAATGATATGGTTGCATTAGACTTGATATGTATCTCTCCAGACACACGTAAACTAACCAATTACTAAAACCAAAACGAAAAAAGAAAAAGAAACTACCATTACATAGGTGGAATCGGTTTAGTAAAACTCTTTGATCGATATATGCACAACGTGATTCGGTGACTTTAATTTTCATAGTTTCTTTCGAAACTATCGCTCGTAAAATGTTTGCTGCACCCTTTTTAGCAATCTGATTGGGATTCTTTTAAGTGCAAATAGATACTTATAACAATCCTTAATAATCTTCATAATTCAGTAGCTCTATTGCAACTATTAAATCCTTCTTAACTAGAAGACAGACATTTTAAAAACTAGCTGTAAGGTAATGCTTCTTTTGTAGGTGATCATTTACTCAACAATCTCATGTTTTTATTTGGTTGTAGGTGATCATTTACTCAACAATCTCATGTTTTTGTTTGGTTTGACCTGGAACTTTATAGAAAACACCTTTTCTTTTAAATTTGTATAAATAAAGTGGAAGACATTTATTTACCCGTTCCGAAATGTATGATTGCCGCTAATAAACAATGAGGATGGAACTCGAATCCCAGAGGTCTTGATCGTCAAGTTTAAACCATGGGTAGAAACTCTGAGAACTTGTATATCTTTATATCTATTTGGAGGCGGCCGAGGGGATTGTCCAGTCACTATATATATTCAAATACGACGTGTAAGTAAAGTTAACATAAAATATGAATAAGAGATATTTTCAAGTCCCGAGTAATGTCAAGAACATAGTATATTTATGCTTACTAGTTGTTCTAAGCGCACATCAAAACTCCCTCTGTCTGCTAAGTATGTATCAACCTTGTATACAGTTAGAAATGCAAAACTTATTAGCCAACATATAAAATCTATAACATAATAGAAATTCATAAGTTATATGATTGCTTCCTTCGTTTCTTAACCCTAATCAAAGAAAACGCAAAGTATTTACTATGCAAACTAACATGAAGAGAGAAAATGTATTTAAAATGCAACGAATAAGGGAGCGAGACTCACTAGTATGGTAGGGTTAGGGGACGTCATATCCTGTATAACTTATACAAACCTCTCCTGGTTTGCTACTTGCAAGGAAACACTGCATACCGGCATAGTAAACGCACCAGTATTAACATACATATATACCAAAGAGTATTAACATAAAATATATTCCGCTACAGTTAATGTAAAATGTAAACAGGTTTTGGGTATACCCGTGAGGTATGAACCTGAACTCATCCTGATAAAACGATAAGCCCGTCTTTGATCTGCGTCCAACCCGACTTGGCCAGAATGGGTCTAATGAGTTCCTCCAAGACCCTTTGTAGATAAAAACGTAAAAGTACTTATACTAACGAAACTTCATAAACTAAGTAGAGAAATCCAACGCAGTATTTACTATTTAACCCATTTGAGCCAAAATAAGCAGTTGGTATAACCAGTGATATGAATATGACTACCTATGCCACCGTCACAAACAATCCAAAGAAACTAAGCGCCTTTTAAAATGGTCACATAAAAAACCTACACTGAGGTAGACGGTAATGGGGGCGATTAAAGAGTTGTCAGAGATAGCTATGCTATGGTGATATAGACCTCATGGCACTCAGTAAGTTGGAACTTGGCAGTGTGAATCGTGACTTGTCGGCCACAAGTCTCACTATAAAAGAATATTGTGAATGATTATCAGTAGCTGCCAAACAACAAGAACAGTTGTATAACACTTGAGTCAAGTTTCAGAGCACGAAGATGAAGTTTAACGGTAAGAACATCAACTGTATCGACCGATGGCTATCACTCCACCCTTTCAAGCAGCGCGCCAAGTAGCTGACTCTATAAATACGTAACTGGGTGAATTGAGCCCAAACGACAACATTTGCTTCGATTTGGAAAACGGGATGAACAAGATCAATGACCCAATTAGCAGCAACATCCACAGTGCGTAGATTGCGTTTGGGGTTGCAGGGATTAGAAGTATCAGCGCAGGGGTTGAGTTGCATGGGCATGTCTGCCTTCTATGGCCCTCCAAAGCCCGATGAATAAATGATCTCTCTCATCCACTATGCCGTCTCGAGGGGGCATCGCTTTTCTTGACACTTAGGACATTTAGGGCGCCCTTTCAACAACGAAGTACACTCGTTGGAAAGGTGGGATTGCACGCCTCCTCATGGGTTTTCTATTTTCCTTCGAACTACCATTGAATGAGAGATTGGACCATTGAATGAGAGATTCGAGGGGATCCAGCATATGTCCGTCGACGACAGTATGGAACACATAATTAAACTCACTCGTAACCCCACATCGAGTTCACGACTGGGCAGTAAGATAATGCAAAACAACATATCATCGCGAGCAACGTTCAAAATTGAACCCCTTCCCAACCCTTTCAAAGGGTTCTAGCCCTTCCCAGAATTGTAAAGTTAAAATTTTCCTTCAAAAATAATTTAAATATGAATTTTACCCTTCTCATAATTTATATCAACATTTCAAAAAAGGTAACATTTCAAATTATCCATCCATATAAATTTATCAAGATGCTGAAATTCCTATACTATAAAGTTCAACTCATTATTCAAAATATTGGAAACATGATCAATTATAATCACTTAGTCACTCACTGCTTGCAAGATGACCACTAATCATTGATGACTACTAGGCACTAGCCATAAGGATGTGACTCTGACTGTGAGTCACTTGGGGCCGGAATCTAAAGTGTGAGAATGTGTCAACAACTACAACTATAACATAAAATAAAAACTACTAGTCTACTACTAGGCCCCAAACGAGCTCAAAAATTTGTGTCTACTACCTATGTGAACCTCACTACCAATGTTCACTCTTTTTTTCGTCAAAATGAAATTCAAAAGGACAGTTTGATGAGTCCTCTTATACAAGACTTAATTTCTTGCATGAATACCATGGACTCACCACAACTATAAACAACATTCGATGTCATGAAAATACAAATACTGTCATGTAGTTAGGATCACAAACTTTGCAAAGGTCGATTTATGCATTACTATAGAGAGGTGTCATTGGGCACACGATATGGAGAAACAATGGTTATTAATAAAATAAAATAAAAAAACAATTGTTGGCTCAAGAATAGTCTTCAATTTGATGAGTGGCATGATTGCAATGTAATCTACCTACGTCCTCCAAAAAATTTGTGGTTTCTCACAACATTAATCCTCAGCACCACCAAAATACATATAAAAATCACTTGTCTTTACATCCTCTTCCCTTTAAACCATCCTCTCATAGTCATAACTAATGATTGTTATACATGCACATCCTCACCTTATAATAAAAATTGGGTCAAGTCCAACCATAAAATATTAAATGTGTCAAGACGCAAAGAGTAAGAGACAACTATAAGTAAGCCTTATATTAGATTTACCATATAAGTCTTTAATTAACACTATCAACTAAGATTTGACACATTGGATTGTTGTGATCCTCTTATCACTCCTTACCAATGTGATTGAAAATCATTCTTTGAAGGTGAAGTCCATAATTTTAGGTCTTCTTCCTCATTATCATGCCTTTTGGTAAGACAATAAAGAGGATAGTGGCCTCCATCGGCATGGAAAATGGTTTCAACATAGAGGTATACACATTAATTGTTTTCATTAAATAACTGAAATTCCTACCAGTGACTATGGATTCACTAAATTGTGGACTGGTACAAAACAAAACCAATTTTAGAGCCCCGATCCCTTAATTACTCACAACTAGAACTTTCTCAAATCTACCCATTAATAATAAAAAAATTGGTATTTTGGTTCAATTCAAAAGGCCAATTGTTGAGACTCATATATGCAGTGAGTTGCAAGGATTCAATTGAATTATGCTTGATTCCAATGCCCCTCCATCCCATACATGTATAAATTCACGACAAGTGTTGAACAAAAAAAATTGATGCCCTCACCTCGGTTAGGCTAGCTTTGCTAACTTGCTTGGTATGTAGGTAATTTTTTTTTAATGTTTTCTTAGTTGTGTATTATTTTTTCTTAGGTTCCCAATCCTTATCATTCTTACATCTCTCAAGCTTGGCTTGCACGTGGATTCCCCAATATGGTTATACATGGATTACCCAATATGGTTATGACATAGTCTAAGCAGTTTTTTTGTATAATGAAGTGTGCCCCAACTGGAAAAATACAATAGAATAGTTGGTATGTTACTGAATTGTAAAATTAATGATACATATATAACAACTTAATGTGTTCAAAATAAGTTTTATTAAAAATATATTATTTTTTCATGTAAATATTAAGGTGCTCAATTATTAAAAAATGTAAAAATTTGAAAAAACAATATTTATTTTTTGCATTTTGTTAGCCAAAACCAAGCTGACTAAACTTGAGTTTACCGCTCAATTAATATTAAAATTAATTTTCAATTTTTCATGCCAAACTCTTTTTCTTTTTCTTACTTGTCGGGTGAAACTTATCTAACTCCCGACTAGATAAGTTTATAAATTTTGGTCGGACTTTCGAGTCGATTAAATTTACTTCGACAAGTTCTTACTTGTCGGTTCTACCGACCAATTTTTACCTCGACCACTTGTCACCTCCAAGTCGGCTGACCTCTTCAACCTCTAAGTCGGCTTACCTCTTCAACCTCTAAGTCGACTTACCTCTTTGAACTTTGAAGTCGGATGACCTCTTCAAACTCTAAGTTGGTTGACCTCACCCAACCTTGTTAGTTCACTTACTTTGGTCGAAATCTACAGAGTATGTTTCTTAGTCTAAAAGACTTAATAAATTACAAATGATTTTCACCTATGAGTAAGATGAAGTAAAAATGGACACATTAACAAATCCAAAGAACTTATAAAAACATATACCCAAATATGTAGGAAGACTTGAGTCGACCAATGTGCCGTAAAACCTGGAACTTTCACGGAGTGAGAAATTTATGGGGTCTTGATCTTTCACTCAACTGTAATTGTGAAAGACATTTACACAAGTAAATCTGGAAATAATTTGCGGCCAAATAAACACGCATTCAACCATAAACTATTTCATATATATAACTATGTGGAAATAACTAAGGTATTACAAACTTGTCTGTCCAGACTTGTCGGCTCACTGACTGATCCTTTTACATAGCTTCGACTCTTCGACTGAATCACATACATAGAAGCTTGAACTTCAACTTCTCTTTTTCTCACCGTGGAGTTCTCTCGTGAGTTCTGATGTCTAACTTGATTTAGAATCTGCTTCTTCTATTTATAGGCAACCTGAAAAACTGCTTCTACATGAATCGAATGACTCACCATTAAAGACTGTAATAACTATCTACCTAAAAACTTAGCTTCAGAATCACAACCAAAAACTTTTAAATGAGAAACACTATAATTCATACCTACCCATGCTTCTTGGGGAATTTCGGCTTCACACTTTTTGTCAGACACTGGTTCATAATGTAAACATCAGTTGCAACTGCTTCACCCCAATATTCATTTGGAAAATGCTTGGCTACCAACATGCTGCATGCCATCTCCATGATGGTTTTTTTCTTTCCTTTGGCAATACCATTATGCTGAGGTGTATACCGTGCAGTGAATTGTTTATGTATGCCATGGGTCTTGTAAAAATTTAGAAATTCATTTGAAACATATTCACCTCCTATGTCGGTCCTTAAGATCTTGATGCGGTGTCCACTCTGATTCTCTACGAGTGCCTTGAACTGTTGAAAATAATTAAATGCATCATATTTATGTTTCAAAAAATATACCCATGTTTTTCTTGAGTAGTCATCAATAAAAGTTAGAAAATACTTGCAACCACCAATGGATGATGTCTGCATTGGACCACAAATATCAGAGTTCACAATTTCAAGCGGTGTGCATGCTATATAAGACTTTTCGACTAGAAAACTCTCTGTGTGCTGCTTTCCAAAAATGTAGCCTTCACCAACCCTTTCTGGTATGTCTATCAATGTCAATACTTTCACCATATTCTTTGTGTGCAGTAGCATTAGCCCACCAATATTCAGATGTCCAAATTTGAAATGCCACAACTAGAATTCATCCTGAACTTCTGTTTGAAATGCAGCTTGCAAATTAGTGTTGCAGTTTTCTTTATTGTCGAGAAGCTCGAATGTTTCTTTACTTTCTGCCTTGAATGCAGTTCCTATGTTTGTCTTCCCTTTCATGTCAGGAACTATCCTCAATGGAAACAAGCGATTGCTTGTCATTGGCACTTTTTCTACTGGTCACTTGGATGCTTCTCTTTGATCACACAGTGATCATATTCCATGTAGACTCGGTATCCTTTTTGTATCAGCTGTCCAATGCTTAACAAATTATGTTTCAGACCTTCGACATGATAGACATCAGGGATATACTTACTCTCCCCTTGTTTGGTTAGTATATCGACAGTGCCTTTTCCTAAGATAGTAAATTGGACATTGTTTCCAAGTGTAACATTAGTTTGAACTGAATTGTCTAGATTGGAAAACAAATTTAAATTGCCAGTCATGCGATTGCTGCATCCTGAATCTAAGTACCATATGTTATGTGAAATTTCTTGAACAATATTGCATTTGAGTGGAGATGTCGATACCATTAACATTGCACTTGTCAAAGTGCTAGTGCTGGTCAATTGATTTGGGATTTGCCTTCCTTGGTCAGATTGTTTCTTGCATAATGACCAAACCTCTTACAATAATGACATTGAATTTTTGATTTATCAAACCTCTAGACACTTGGATGACTTGGGTTCTAATTATCTCCTCTACCATCGAAATTTGCAGGAGTTCTGACTAGTCCTCCTCTTTAAGAACTTCTTCCTCTACCTTTGAAGTTGTTTCTCCCCCTGCCTCTACCACGACTTATGGATGATTTTGCTACAAATGCACTTTCCAATGATGTTTGTTTTTTGCTGAGTCTGTGTTCATGATTGATGAGTGAATCTTGCAGCTCATCAATGGTAAATGTTGACATGTCTGTGTGTTATTCCAAGGTCACAACCAAGTTTTCAAATCTTGAGGGAAGACTTCCGAGATTTTTTTCAACCACCCTTTGGTATTCTATGGCTTCTCCATGAGATTTCAGTTGGTTTATCAAACCAACAAATCTGGTGTAGAATTTGTCTACATTCTCTGAATCTTTCATGGATAGAGATTCAAAATCTCTTCTCAGAATTTGCAGCTTGGATGTCCTTACCTTATCCAAACCTTGATAGGCAGTTTCTAATGTATCCCATGCTTTCTTAGCATTAGTTTTTGCTGCTACTCTTGGGAGTATTCTCTCATGCATAGCTTGATGTATGTAAAACATAGCTTTTCCATCTTTCTTCCTTTGTTCCCTTAAGACATCTTTCTCAGCATGTGTGAGATTGTTATATGCTATCATGTTTGCTGGTTCTGCATAACCATGTTGGACTATCTCCACACTATCTCCCAGACATCTTGACCTCTGAATAAAGCCTTCATTGTTAAAGACCAATATTCATAATTCTTTCCTGTAAAATTTGGAGTTTTCAATGAACTAGAAGTGGAAGCCATTTTTTAATTTTTAATTAAATGTCCTTAGAAAATTAATTTTCCACCTTTTAAGACAAGATTTCTTTCATAAACCTTTCTTTGATATAAACCTTGCTTTGATACCAGTTAGCCAAAACCAAGCTGACTAAACTTGAGTTTACCACTCAATGAGTTGCAAGGATTCAATTGACTTATGCTTGATTCCAATGCCCCTCCATCCCATACATGTATGATTTCACGACAAATGTTGAACAAAAAAATTTGATGCCTTGACCTCGGTTATTCTACCTTTGGTAACTTGCTTGGTATGTAGGTAATTTTTTTTTAATGTTTTCTTAGTTGTGTATTATTTTTTCTTAGGTGCCCAATCCTTATCATTCTTACATCTCTCAAGCTTGGATTGCACGTGGATTCCCCAATATGGTTATACATGGATTCCCCAATATGGTTATGACATAGTCTAGAAGCAGTTTTTTTGTATAATAAAGTGTGCTCCAACTGGAAAAATACAATAGAATAGTTGGTATGTTACTGAATTGTAAAATTAATGATACACATAGTGACAAATTAATGTGTTCAAAATAAGTTTTATTAAAAATATATTATTTTTTCATGTAAATATTAAGGGGTGTTCAATTATTAAAAAATGTAAAAATTTGAAAAAACAATATTTATTTTTTGCATTTTGTTAGCCAAAACCAAGCCGACTAAACTTGAGTTTACCGCTCAGTTAATATTAAAATTGATTTTCAATTTTTTACGTCAACTTCTTTTTCTTTTTCTTACTTGTCAGGTGAAACTTGTCTAACTCTTGACTAGACAAGTTTATAAATTTTGGTCGGACTTTCGACTCGACTAAATTTACTCCAACAAGTTCTTACTTGTCGGTTCTACCGACCAGTTTTTACCTTGACAACTTGTCACCTCCAAGTCGGCTGACCTCTTCGACCTCTAAGTCGGCTTACCTATTCGACCTTTCAAGTCGAATGGCCTCTTTGACCTCTAAGTCGGTTGACCTCAACCAACCTTGTTGGTTCATTTACTTTGGTCAAAATCTACAGAGTATGTTTCTTAGTCTAAAAGACTTAAGAAATTACAAATGCTTTTGTCACATGCCCCAATTTGCAAAACAATGTAATGTTATTGGGGAACATTATGTTATATTTTATGCTAAGTTTGTAATTGATGACCAAGTGGGGTCAAGAATAATTAATGTATTTTAGAATATTTTATTAATAAATAAATAAATGATGAGACAACAACTTAGGGAAGCTATTAAAAGAGTGTTAACTGGTCACTTGGTGGAGGAGACTGGGTGGAGAGTATACTGACAAGTGGCAGCATCCTCAAACTACTTCTAACTGTTGTAGGTGGCAAATTCCCTATATTTGTGGTCACGATTCCCTAATAAAGTGGAATTGGAGTAGGTGGCTCATTAAGTAAAAACTGACCTAGAAGACCTAGGAATTATTATAAAACTTCCCATTGAAGACAACTGAGGCTGCTCATTTTCTGGTATGGTGACCATTCAGTGTGAATGAAGTGCACATGAGAAATTCAATGGAGGGGACTTATTGAAGTGAGTTTGAGGGGTTAATTGCTGAGAACTGAACTTATGCAACTGTTAGGCTAAAGTTCTTATTGTTGTGAGTAGGTTTGGATTACTACTGTAATTTGACCAGTCAAGTGACAGAAGGTGTTAAGGATACATCCTTCACCCAGTACTCTACTAGGAGGACCAGGAAACAGGCTCGGGGGTCCTGAGGAAGTGCAGACTAAGCTTTCTCCAGGAGTTGGTTGGGAGGAACACCCTCCTTAAGCTATTGTCACCTCATCATTTGAGAGGTTTTTATTTGTTCAAGTTATTGATAATTTATTTACTGTGTTTCAGTAAATGTTTAATGGTTTTTCAAGAATATGCATGTTATTAATTTGTTAGGGTTTATGGAGAAAATAATATTTTGTATTGATAAACTTAGTAATTAGTGGAATATATTTAAAACAGTAAGAATATTAGTAAATAAAAAATGAATAGAAAGAAATTACCACATTGTATCATTTTATAAGGCAGTACTCTAGTACAGTGGGTTGCTTAAGTTAAATAAGTAGATCTGTTTATTACTCTATAGGAAAAATGCAAATGAATACTTACATAGTTTTTATGTGATTCATTTATAGAAAACTAGCAGTACTTACTCTATCTACTGAAAGTATCTGCAATATCTAATTATAGGAAAAGAATAGAGTATACATTAGTCACTAGTAGTCATATTAATCACAGAACTATTACTAGTACTAATATTTATTCTAAACACAATAAATAAAGTTAAATAAACAAATATAGTAAAAATAGTACTCAGGGTTTTAAACTAGCTAGTAATTCATGGGTCTTTATAATAATTTACTCCTAGTTCATATTTACATTATGTACTGAAAAACAGAGATTGTTTTTACTGTAACCCTCGAGATTTACTTAGGGTTTACAAGAGGTACGTTTAATCACTAAAAACAGACTTTTACATTCTTAATCATAACATAACTTTTAACATCTGTAAATATTTATTATTGAAAGTAAAAATAGGAAATCAAAACTAAAACCATTTTTGTAAAAATCCATTTCATTTCAGAACTAAAGGTTATCTACAAATAATAACCAACCTGAGAGAGAAATCGAATACTGTATTCACCTAAGAACACTGTAAAAATTTAAATAGTAAAAATTTACAGTAAATTATTTACATTAAAAGATATTTTTAAAAGTTAATAACACTGTAAAACAAATTTATAGAAATGAAATAAAGTGAGGGTACTGACCTATGGCTTTTTACAAATATCGGTTAAGGCTGAAGCCTCGTCAAATTAAAATTATACAAAATTTAAAACCATTCTTTTTATAAGTAAAAACCCTGTATCTAATTACAAGTTTTGTTGACTGAACAGTCTTATCATTACCCGCAAAGACTATTTTAAAAATTGCATTATCCAAACAGTGATCGAAACAGCATGGTTACGGCTTTAAGCCGAGTTGGAAAAAAAACAAAAAACAAAATCCTTTACATCTTCTAGGCCGTAAGGCACAGTCAAGAAAGTTCCAGGTCACGGTTGCTATAGACTTTAAAGCTTCTTTCCATAATACCCTTTAGGGTTTCGAGGTCATACAAAAAAAAAAGCAAACAAGAAGTAACAACCTAATATGTAAACCAAGGCTGTGCCATAACTAACAGCGAAGTTTCTTATCTTTCCAACCACCACATCCCAATGCAGGAGAAATCCCTCAATGCAACCAGGGCTTACCAGAGTCTGCATAGTTGGAAGTTGTAAGGAACAAGCTCGTTTCCAACCTACAGAGCCGTGAGGAGGACCTGCATAGATTAACCACCCTTTTGGTCACAAATATTTTAATAAATTGAATAATGTCAAAATATACTTCAATTAAAAACTGGTTTTGGGTCTTTACTTGACAGCATTTCAGTTTGAATGAAGTCGTGGAAACTAGCCACCTAAGACCGCTTATTGGCACCTTGCCGGAAGTTAAGAAGACACCAAGTCACGATTTTGAAGGAAAACAAACAACACTCCAACCAGAACGAAGAGCACCCTTTTACAAGATCTGTCCACTGTATTTCAGTATTAAATCTAACTCAGTCCTTGAATCCTTAAATAAAAACAATTTTCTACACTCACAGTATGCTACAACAACCTTTAAGCACCAAGAATCCATCTTATACCCTCACCAAAACAAGCTTGCAGTGCTTTGTCGAAAGGCAGTTTTAAGTAAGAGAGTTGACAGAGTCATGACGGCCACGAGCTCACAGCTCAGCCGCACCAGTTGATGAACCTTCTCTTTGCAAACAAAAGGTAGGGTTCTCTCTTTTAAGTCAACCTATCTCATGGATAGAACCATCTCCACGTGTCCTTCTAGACTTTTCTTCGATGTGGGTAACTTCTCTATAGTCCTGTATGTAGTTTATAATTTGCATTGTGATTATTGCAAATCAAACGTTAATCATTGAAATAATATCATATGTTGATTTCTAATAATGTATTGTACTTATATCATTTCGATGCCAAATCTATAAACCATAGTATTAATAAAAGATTATTCTTTTAGGGTTTTGTTATAAGTCACGATAGGGTAATGTCTTTTGCTAACCTTGTTTATCAAACAGAGGTAAATGACAAGTTTTAATCCATGAATTACTTAAGAAGGAGATCTGATGATTCCTTGAAATAGCCTTTTGATGTTATTAGAGTTGAAGAGTAAATTGATAACAAGGACCAAAGCAATATAAGATCTCTCACTATATTTCTTTAAACTGACAACCTTGTTCAAAAAGATTTATTAAGAAACCTTGTGTAAGGCGTAATTTATAGCTAAAGGGTACACTAGGATTGGAACTATAAGATACAAGTAAAAAGGATTCAAAGTAAAAGACTGTAAATGTTTTAAAGAAATTTTTTTTAGCTAGGAAGAGAATCTTAATCCAATTCTTTTACTACAACGGGTAGTTGGGGACTTAGGTAAGTGCAGTTCTCATAATTTATATAAGAGTTTCATTTGTAACTCTAAACTCCTAGCAATGAATATACAATTAAGATTTAGTATAGTTTTTTTATATTTGAGAAAAGTATCTAATTAGAAAACCCTAAGATAAGGGTAAATGTGTTATACATCTAATGTCTTTGAGTGATCTAAGTTGAAGCTGCGAACTTTGTTTCCTCCTAGGTAAAATCTAGATCAAAATTACTGTAAACAGAAATACAAGCATTCATTAGAAGATTAATCATAGGCATCTAGGGGATTTGATATCTTTTGACAGTATTTGATCATGCAATTTAACCCATGCATAGGTGGTTTGTTATAATGTCATTACAGAGTTTTGACAACAAATTTAAGATCAAAATTACCTCTTTGGAGACAAGTTACATTTAAACATTCTAAGTCTAGCATCATAAACATGCTAGAGAAGTATCTTCTTGACTTGAATATATATATTATTTACTGAAACTTATGCTTACCTGTTAAAAACTGTACGAAACCATCAGTCCCATTGTGTTAGCTATAAGCTAAGTAAGCCTTGATCATCCCTAAGAAACTTTCCCCTACTTGACAAAAGAAAAATAATAATAAACATATCATTAGTAAAAGACAGAATATCTTTCCTACTTTCTGGAAAAATATTACAACTGCTAAGTTGAAACAGTGCTAACACAGTTTTTTAAGATAAGCCTTCAAGTTATACAAAATCTTATAAATAAGTAATCTTTGTTTCTCATACAAAAATTGTTTTATTATCTGCTAATCGTTAGTGGTACTTTAGTAGTGACTTTTGACATTTTATGTCACATGAATTTTTTTTAAATTTTATGAATTTTTGAGTTATTACAGCTTTTCACCCATGAGTAAGATGAAGTAAAAATGGACACATTAACAAATCCAAAAAACTTATAAAAACATATACCCAAATATGTAGGAAGACTTGAGTCGACCAATGTGTCGTAAAGCCTGGAACTTTCATGGAGTGAGAAATTTATGGGTTCTTGATCTTTCACTAAACCGTAATTGTGAAAGAAATTTACACAAGTAAATCTGGAAATAAAGTGCGGCCAAATAAACATGCATTCAACCATAAAATATTTCATATATATAACTATGCGGACATAACTAAGGTATTACAAACTTATCTGTCCAAACTTGTCAGCTCACCGATTGATCCTTTTACATAGCTTCAGCTCTTCGACTGAATCACATACACAGAAGCTTAAGCTTCAACTTCTATTTTTCTCACCCTAGAGTTCTCTTGTAAGTTTTGATGTCTAACTTGATTTACAATTTGCTTCTTCTATTTATAGGCAACCTGAAAATTGCTTCTACATGAATTGACTGACTCACCATTAAATACTGTAATAACTATCTACCTAACAACTTAGCTTCATAAATTAATTGAACTAGATTACATTGATGAATCGTGGACTCTTCCCTATTGTCATACTGACCGACAAGATCTTGACTGATACAGACTTTGACAGAGTCAGCTGAGAGTCAGGTACGGATCTACGAGTGATTAATATTTCCAACACTCCCCCTTAATTATGAGCAGATGGGGATTTTTAAAACAAAAATTTACAAAATGTTTCAGAGCTTAGACATACTCTGTTTATGATAGAGTTCATTGTGGAGAACTTGTCATTCCAAGATAACTATGCAGATACTTGAAAGTATCCTTTGCCAATGGTTTTGTAAAGATGTTTGCAAATTGATCTTTAGACCTGCAAATTTCTAAGCAATTTTTCTTCTTGTTCACCAACTCTCTCATGAAATGAAACCTTGTGTTGATGTGCTTGGTTCTCTTGTGAAACACATGATTCTTTGATAATGCTATGGCTGAATTGTTGTCGCAAAACATGGTTGTCAGTTCTTGATGGTTCTGTGACAAGTCTTTTAACACTATCCTCATCTAGATAGCTTGACATGGAGCACTTGTCACTGCAACCTACTCTGCTTTAGTTGAAGACAATGTTTAATATGGGTTGTTTCTTTGAAGCCCATGAAATAACACCTATACCAAAATGAAATGTGGACCAAGATGTGCTTTTCCTGTCATCTATGTTGCCTTCATTGTCACTGTCAATGTAACCAATGAGTTTAAATTTTTTTGAGGTTGAATACATAATGCCAAGGTCTTTTGTGCCACTTACATACCTCAGAATTATTTTACCTGCTTGTCAATGTGAGTCTTTTGGTGACTCCATGAACCTTGAGACCAGACTTACTCCATACATGATGTCTGGTCTTGTCGTTGTCAAATACATAAGGCTACCAACAAGCCTTTTGAACAGCATAGGATCGACAGTGGATCCTTCATCATCCTTGCTCAATTTTAAACCTGTTATTACTGGTGTTGGGGTTGTCTTGCAATTAGACATGTTAAATATTTTTAAAACTTCACTTGTGTACTTTGTCTGTGATATAAAAATACCACTTTTAGATTGTTGAACTTCAATTCCTAGAAAAAACCTCATGAGCCCCAAATCAGTCATTCCAAATTCACTTTCCATGACTGATTTAAAATATGCTATGCCAAAATCACCAGTAAATATTAAATCATCTACATACAAGCAAACAATTAACATCTTACCTTGCTCATTCACTTTGGTGTACAATGTCAGCTCACTTTCACTTCTGTGAAATCCATTTTCAGTGAGATAGGAATCAATTTGACGGTACCAAGCTCTAGGAGCTTGCTTCAAACCATAAAGTGCATTTTTCATCCTATACACTTTATGCTCTTGAACTAGAACTTCATACCCTTGCGGATGTTCCACGTATACTTCCTCTTCTAGATAGCCATTTAAGAATGCCAACTTGACATCCATTTTATAAACATGCCATTTGTTTTGTGTAGCAATGGCCAAAACTGTTCTGACTGTATCCATGCGTGCAACAGGTGCAAATGTTTCATTGAAGTCTATGCTGGGTTGCTGGGTGAACCCTCTTGATACCATTCTTTCTTTGTTCTTCTGCACCTTCCTATCAACATCTTGCTTGGTCTTGTAAATCCATTTTACACTGATTACATCTTTGTCTTTTGATACATCAACTAGTTCCCATGTCTGGTTCTTCTCAATGCATTCTATTTCTTCATCCATGGCTTGTGTCCATACTTCTTCTTCAACAACTTATTCAAATGTTAGTGGATAATATATAGGATAAAATAATGCAAAGAGAGAGAATGAATTTGGTGTACCAGCTTCATATATCTCTCGCAGACTTCTTGTCTTCATCGGTTCTGTCGATGTCAACCTCGAGGAAATTTTTGATGAAGTCTCTTGTCCTCTTGGTGTACTTGTCAGTGTAGCTTGAGCTGCCACTTGTGTCAATGGTCCTTGTGTTGAACCATGTCGCGGTGTCATGGGAGTCGACAGTCTACAACCGGTTGACTTACATGTGGTGTTTGAACCACTTCCTCTTCCATATCATCATTGTAGACATTAGACACAATCTTGACATTTATGTTGGAAGTTCCATTCCATGATTCATTCTCGACAAATTGAACATCTCGATTGATTATCACTTTCCTTACGACAGGATCAGACAACTTGTATGCTTTTGTGTCTTTAGAATAGTCGAAAAAAATACATTTCTTTCCCTTTTTGTCTAGCTTCCTTTTGAGCTCATCTGAAACATGAGAATATGCAACACAACCAAAAAATTTTAAATGAGAAACATTATGATTCATACTTGTCCATGCTTCTTGGGGAATTTTGTTCTTCACACTCTTTGTCGGACACAGGTTCATAATATAAATAGCAGTTGCGATTGTTTCACCCCAATATTCATTTGGCAAATGCTTGGCTGCCAACATGCTACGTGCCATCTCCATGATGGTTCTGTTCTTTCTTTCAGCAATACCGTTCTGCTGAGGTGTATACCATGCAGTGAATTGTTTCTGTATGCCATGGGTCTTGCAAAAAATCAGAAATTCATTTGAAACATATTCACCTCCAATGTCGGTGTCACATACCCCAATTTTGTAAAATTATGTAAATTGTTTTAATTATATTCCTGAGACATTATGTTAAATTTAATGCTAAGTAGGAATTGATGACTCAACAGAGTCAACAGAATTGGAATGTAATTCAGAATATTTTATTATTTATAAATAAATTGTGGAGACAACAGCATGGGAGAGCTGTTAAAAAGAGGTTATTGGTCAAACTGGTGGATGGAACTAGGTGGAGGGAAAAAGACAAGTGGGAGCATCCTCAAACACTTCCTAAGTTTCAGGTGGCAACTTCCCTATATTTGGCGTCATGATCCCCCAAGAAAGTGGGATTAGAGCAGGTGGCTCAGTAAATGATAGTTAACCCCAAAAAAACCTAGGCAATCTTTTAAAAGTACTCAATGAAGAGAGCTTAGGTTGCTCAGATATTTTCCAGAGAGAATTCATTTAGGTGAATGTTATTCAGGAAATTCATTGAGGAAAGAGGGAAAAACAGTAAGGAAGTTGTCTGAGAGGATTGCTGCAGTAACTTGATTTATTACAGCTTGTTACCTGGGAGAAGTTACTAATAAGTTCTGAGTTAATACTGATTTGAAGACTGGTATCTGACTTTGCTGCACCTAGTTCTAGCCAGGGAGACTAGAGCAAGCTCGAGGGTCCTGAGGAGCCGCCGTTTGAGTGCTCTCTAGGAGTTGGTAGGGAGGAACGACCTCCCATTGCTATTGTTGTCCAGGGCTTAAGCAGGTTCCGCCATCTAACTATTTGTTTTAGTAACTGTGAATGGTTGGAAATGATGTTAGTAGTTATTTAAATGGTTTAGTGATGAGAATGTTTCTTTTTACTTATTAATATTAGAATCTGTGAACGAAAAACATTGAACCACTGTGTTTTTCCACATCTGGATTTTACCAAATAGTACTCTAGCGCAGGGGCAAAAATTATAAGAAGATAGTATGATGAGATGGTAAAATAGTAGATTGATTTTTCACTTATCATTAGAAGACTTTAGTTATTTGACTAACAGTCGTTATGCATATAGATAAAAACTATTCTCTCGTATAGTATATCTTTCTTTGTAATTCGATTATGGCAAAGAACAGATAGAAGATTATGCTCATTGTAATAAATAAAAGATAGACTAGTATTTCTGCTGTTTAAACCTTATAATTGTTTATCTTCCAGTTTGAAAGAATCTAACCTCTTATGCTGAAAATAAAATACTGACAGTAGGAGTAAATACCTATTGGTTAGATGTTACAGTCAAAACCTAGTTGTGTTAGTCTGTATTTTAGGTTAAGAATGCAGATAATTATTTACTAAATCTTCTTTTTATTTCAACTAAGCTCAAACAGATTTCAAAACTGTTATTCTATTTCATATAGGGTAACTGAATGTTATTATATACGTAGGAATTTATATATATGTATATGAGATAAAGCTTAAAAAAATTATATTCAAGTATTATGAAAATATACACAGACATTATAACTAAATAGATAGAGCAAACCAAATATTGGATAACAACATTAAATATTAACTATAAAAACTTTGGTACTCATAAAGGAAGTATTATCGTTATTGTATTAATAATAATGTACTCATATTACATATAATATAAAAGCATTACTAATGTAACACTTAAAGTAATATTTTATCATTACAATTGCCAACTTAGTTTATTTATACTTTATGAATAAATAAATAAGGTTATGTGTAAATAAACTGTCTATACTCTGGGTATTATAAAATAAATAAATAATACTTGAAGACAGTAGTAAAATATAACAAGAGTATAACGAATTTACATAAATTTGAAAAGTATGCACTATTCAATAAAAATTACAGTTTCTAATAAATAGAAATCAGGGTATAAAGCTAGTACAGAGCCCTTGACAACAAAATTTATTTAACAATAAATTGGAGAGTACTTTAACCACAGAATTCTTTTTAAACTGAAAATAAAACTGCTACACCTGTAAGAAAAGAAATCATTGTTGATAACTGAAGTAATCCTTTTAGGATTTTAAGTGTTTTATTTTATGTTGCAATAAATAATATGTCACTGCCGAGCTTAAATAAATCCGTTGTAACATATTTATAATGAGATAAAATACAGTATTATAACATAACCAAGAATAATGCAAGAAAGTAGTATAAACAACTATGGTATTAGTTTAAGGGTAAAAACCCTAAAACCTCCAAAATATACAAGGTTAAAACCTGTAAAATTCAGTTCAATATTTTGGCTCACAGTCGTATTACACTTTATACATGAAAGCTTATAGCATGTACCCTATTTAAACACAGTAATATTAATGCAAACTTTTACAATCACGGCCGAAGCCGGAGAGCTCTGCAAGAGAGCTAGGGTTTAAACCCAACATGTTTAACAACGAATAAACAACCTAAATAACCAAAAGCATTGAGGGTCTAAACAGGTTGCAACAACTAAACCCTATTTACCCTATAAGGGTTTGCACAAGGTGTATGAGCCATGGAGGAACCAGGGCTTACTGTGGCCCTTATCGCCGTAGCTCGTGTTCTTTATGCTAGCAGAGAAGAGAAGCAGGCCGTGACTGCAAAATCAACATAAAACCGTTCGTTAAATACTTAATAAAAACAAAGGAGTAAATAAACAAGAATATGAACTTATCATTAAAAAAAAAAGAAAATTGAAATTACCTTACCTCGGCTTCTATAGTAGTAACCCGCCTTGCAGCGACCTGTGACAGCATGAGCAAAAGGTTTAATATTCAGCTGCAAGAAGGAGACAGTGTTTACATTACTCCCCAACCACCGAACAGCAAAGAAACCCTAGCTATTCAACGGACAGGGTAAAAACCCTATAGCCGTGAAATTATTCCTTATGTGCAGTGCATTTATGCCACATTACTCTGAAAGAAGAAGAAGCCACTCCCTTAGTAAGTGAACTGAAGAAAATGGCGAGGACGGATGCAGTCAAGGGTTTAAAGGTTAAGCTGTAGAGGCAACGAAAACCCAAGGAGAATGGGAAGCATGGCATAGAAAAACGCTGAGGAATGGCCCCATATGGGTACACGTGCACAAGCAAAGAAGGGAGGAACAAGCCGAAGGCATACACAAACCCATCACAGGTAACAGAACGAACAGCAGCAGAAGATGGAGGACTGCCCGAAGGCGAGGGAAAACAATGAACTAGGTCAGGAAAGATCCTTTTTAAATACCATGATGCTTGGTTCTCACGAAGCCACGTTGCCATGCAGATAAATCACTCACGGTGGGTAAACTTCCCATAGTCTGGAAGAGCATTTTCACGAAGAAAGTTCTTGCTGATAATCTTTGAATCTCGAAGGTGATACTATAGTCCCAGCGAATGTCAACCTATGATTGGAAAAGTATAATCATAATTATATTAGCACGTAAACTATACCTTGGAGCGTAACATGATGCGTTTTATTACTATATGTCACATTATATTATACCCATACGATGCAAAAACAAATGATAGCATTATATTCATCGTGAGTACAACTAATGATAAGGGCAATAACCTTGTAACATGTTTGGTGTCCAATAAACTTTTGATTTTGATTAACATCATATTTAGAGTAGTAAGTACATTACACTATCTTATTTACAAACTTGAAATACTTAGTGTAAACTTGGAATGTTTAATGTATAGATTCTAAGAGTCATTCTTAGAATAAAACTATAAACTTAAATTGTCATGGATATATCTATGAATTGTACTTTTGGGTGGATAACTACCTTGTCTTTTAACCTCTTTACAGTCTTATTAGATTAAGTTTGTACATGTTTATAGAAGGAAATTATATTACAGATGGATAAATAAAATTACTGCTCGTATAAGAAATCTACCAACACTTTAGACAATAGAGAGTGATTGTACTTTCTTATACATAAACTTTGGAGTTTGTATGCTAATGTAAACATTCTTATATGAAGATATTTTAGCACTGATGAACATGATAGATATCAGACCTTTTAGTAATCTTAAGAACCTTAACTCTATCTCTTCTAGAATTATGAACAATTAATGGATTTACCTCAGTAAGCATTAACAGGTGCTTAGTCGCTAATGTCTTACTAAACTTGAACTGCAAAAAAACTTGTACTTAAAGACTTTAGAATCTTTTACTTGCAACAACCTATCTTCTTACCTGTAATCTGTAAAGACAGAAGGAACAATCTGCTTTAGCTCAAAAGCTAAGTAAGCCCAGCTTTTCATGTCAGCCACCTTGTGTTCACAAAAAGAAACAAGTCAGTAAACTAAAAAGATAGTTCTATCACTTTATGTAGGTAACAGATGAATTTGATCAATAAGTTGATAACCTTTAACAAATTAAATGATTAGTTAATTGTATATATGTTATTATTATGTAAATTAAAAATTTTAAATTTTGTGGAAAATTTGGGGTTTTTACATGTGGTATCAGGGCATGGTTCAAATACTAGGCCTCAATGCAGCCCAACTAGTTTCCGTAGAACGGTAAAAATAATATACTAACCTGTATTTTGTTTGATATGAAAAGCAGAAAATTTCTTTTTTTGAATCTAACAAGCAGGTATGGAGAATTTAGGAGAATATGCCGAGGAGGAGTCTCCAAACACTGAGACAAGATAGATGTCTAGAGAGCCTGTGTTAGAAGAGATAACTGCTCACTCTTCAGAACTGATACAGACTATCAAGGATTTGAAGACTGAAATGGAATCAGTCAAGAAGGATAACGAGAGGATATTAAAGACTCACGAGGAGTTAAACCAAATATTGATAGAAAAATTCCAGATAGAAGGGAGGAGTAAAAGATCCGAATCTGAGGAAGCTAGTCATCAGAAAGGATCTAAAAAGATGAAACTGGCTAAGGCTGAAAGCAGCTCATCATCTGAAGGGCTCAGGGAACAACAAAGCTACTACACTACTAGTGACAGTAGTGAGGCTGAGTTGTATAACAGAAAGAAAAAGTACAGGCCATACGAAGAGATTTCTGGGGAGTTCAAAAAAATAAAGCCCCCAACTTTCAACGGAGAGACTGAAAAAGGGGAAGAGGCAGAGTCCTGGTTATCTGGGATGAGGAAATATTTTCAGATATACAACTATTCAAATTAGCTGAAGGTGAGAATGGCCATCTATAATCTCTCTGGAAAGGAATATATATGGTGGAAAGATCTAAAAAGAGTTAAGGGGATCAAGGAAAAATAAGTCAATTGGAGTACCTTTAAAAGGTACTTCAAGAAGAAATTTCTGTCCGAACAATACTATGAAGAAAGGGTGAAAGAATTTTATGAGTTAAAGTTAGGATCCATGACTATGAAGGACTTAAACAATAAATTCTTAAGTTTGCTAAGGTATGTGCCTTATTTAGTTGATGAGAAACCTGAAGTACAGCGGTTTCTCAGCTGCCTGCCATATCATATAAATGACAGAATCGAGTATGATAACCCTAAAACTCTGGAAGAAGCCATACGGAAGGCTAATTTTTGTTTTGAACAGAACAAAAAGAAAGAAGGAATAGCCAACTTGAAGGCTAAAAAGAACAGTAATCAGCCTGAGTTCAAGAAAAAAGAGTTTGTACCACAGAAGAATTTCAGGAATAATGAGAACAAAAATCATTCTAATGGTAAGAACTTCGAGGGAAACATAAATGGTGCTCCTAATAATTTCAATAATTCCAATAACTTCAAGGGCAAGGAAGCTTCAAATAATCATGGAAATTTCACTAAGAATTTCGAACGGAAGGAGCCTGTTAAGTGCTGGGAGTGCAATGGCCCGCACTATACTTCAGTCTGCCCAAATCGAAAGAAGACAAACATCAATATTCATACTATACAAGATGAAATGACTGTTGGAGATTTTGCAAGGACTATGCCTCGAATTAACGCAGCGTTGGAGAACCGCCAAGCTGATTATCAAAATTCCATGGTGGAAGTAGAAGGTATGGTTAACCAAACCCCTGTAACTATTTTAATAGATCTAGGTTCTAGTCTTAGTTACATTTCACCTCAGATAGTAAAAAAGTGTAATTTGACTGTTGAAAAGTTTGATAGCTCCTGGTTAGTTCAATTAGCCACTGGGGCAAAAAGGAAAGTAACCTGCTATGTGAAAGAATGTGCCTTAGTTATGAATGATTTTAAAACTACTGTTAAGCTAAATGTTCTGCCACTTGGCTCGTATGACTTATTGATTGGTATGGATTGGTTAGAACAGCACAGGGTAGTTTTAAATTGTTTTGACAAAACCTTTACGTGCGTAAATAATAATGAATAGCCAGTAACAGTTAAAGGTATTCATCGGAAAACTGTAATTAGGCAGATTTCTGCCTTACAACTTAAAAGAGCAGTCAGGAAAGGGTGCAAATCCTATGCTGTAACTATTACAGATGAGGTAGGTAAATTTGAAAAAGATAAAATAAAAATAGAGGATATTCCTGTGTTAAACGAATTTGTTGATGTTTTTCCGGAGGAAATTCCAAGATTACCTCCTAGGAGGGAACTGGATTTCACTATTGAGCTGGTACCAAGTGCTGTACCTAGCTCGAAAGCTCCGTATCGTATGAATATTTTGGAACTCAATGAATTAAAATCACAGTTAAAAGAATTAATAGATAAGAAGTATATACGACCTAGTGTGTCCCCTTGGGGAGCGCGAGTAATCTTTGTCAAAAAGAAAGACGAAACTATGCGACTATGCATAGATTACCGTCAACTAAATAAAATGACTATTAAAAATAGATATCCGTTACCCTGCATAGATGATCTATTTGATCAACTGCGTGGAGCTACGGTGTTCTCGAAAATAGACCTGAGATCGGGATATCATCAGGTAAGAATTAAAGAAGAGGACATCTTTAAGACAGCCTTTAGAACGAGGTATGGACATTACGAATTTGTCGTAATGCCATTTGGGCTTACTAATGCCCCAGCTGTCTTTATGTGTCTAATGAATAATATAATGCATAAATACTTAGATAAATTTGTAGTCGTGTTTATCGATGATATTTTAATTTATTCTAAAAATGAAGCGGAACATAAGGAACACTTACGGATAGTCTTACGAGAACTGCGAGAACAACATCTTTTTGCAAAGTTCAGCAAGTGTGATTTCTTTAAGGATGAAATTCAGTACTTAGGTCACGTAGTGACTAAGGAAGGGATTTCAGTTGATCCTGAAAATATTCGGGCAATCGAATATTGGCCAGTACCAAAAGATGTAATAGATGTTAGATCATTCATGGGAATCACCGGTTATTACCGGAGATTTATTGAAGGATTTTCAAAGATAGCTAATCTAATCACTTCCTTGCAAAATAAAGGTAAGAAATTCGATTGGAACTTAAAATGTGAAGAAAGTTTTAAGAAACTAAAAACCTTATTAACAACTGCGCCTATTCTAAGAATAGCCGATCCTAATAAAGATTTCGTGGTATGCACCGATGCTTGTAATGACGACTTAGGCGGTGTATTGACTCAAGACGGACATGTCATTGCTTATGAATCTAGGAAGTTAAAGATCCACGAAAGGAATTATGCGACTTATGATTTAGAACTTGCTGCTATTATACATGCTTTAAAAATGTGGTGACACCACTTGATAGGCATAAAGTTTACTTTAATGACTGATAATAAAGGTCTGAAATACCTTTTAGATCAGCCCAACTTAAATGCAAGACAAGCAAGGTGGTTAGCCTTCTTAAGTGAATACGATTTTGAAATCCAACACATAAAAGGAAAAGAAAATAAGGTGGTGGATGCTTTAAGCAGAAATGAAAAGCTGAATTTTACAGCAGCGATCAACACTTACGTTTCTGATTTAAATGAACAGTTGATAGAAGGGATAAAACAGGATGAAATTTATCAAAAATTACAAGTTACAGCTAAAGAAGAACCAACAGAAAGTTTAATAAAAGGTTATAGTCTAAATAAAGATGGATTTTTATTATTTAAGGACAAACTGTATGTGCCTAATGTGCCTAAGGTTAAATTGCTGATTCTGGATGAAGTTCATAAAACCCCTTATTCAGGGCATCCAGGCTACCAGAAGACTGTCACCATGTTGAGAAAAGAATATTTCTGGCCTAATATGAAATCTGAAGTAGCTGAATACATAGCTAGATGTTTGGTTTGTCAACAAGTAAAAACTAAACACTAACATCCAGCTGGCTTACTGCAACCATTGCCTATTCCTCGTTGGAAATGGGAAGTAATCAGCTTAGATTTTATTACTGGACTACCCAGAAATCAGAATCAGAATGATTCAATTATGGTGGTGGGTGACAAGTTAAGTAAATTAGCACACTTTATTCCTGTCAAGACCACTTACAAGGCTGCTAATATAGCTGATATATTTCTAAAGCAGATCTTTAGGTTACATGGAGTACCTAAGGTTATCATTTTAGACAGGGATCCCAAATTCACAGGGAATTTCTGGAAATCTTTGTTTAAGGGATTAAACACAACACTGAATTTCAGCACCTCTTTCCATCCTTAGACAGACGGATAGACATAAAGAGTGAATCAGGTGTTGGAAGATCTGTTAAGAATGTATGTTAAGGATCAGCCAGGTAAGTGGGAGGATTATTTGTATTTAGCAGAATTTGCATACAATAATAACTATTAATCATCAGCTAAGTTCAACCCATTTGAAATTCTGTATGGGCGTAAATGTAACACTCCTATCTCCTGGAATAATCCAGTAGATAGATTGGTGTTAGGACCTAAATTATTGAAGGAATTGGAACAGATTGTAAAACAAGTGCAGGAAAATTTGAAAGTAGCTCAGGATCGACAAAAGAGCCAAGCAGATTTGAAAAGAACTCCCAAAGAGTTCCAGGTAGGTGAGCACGTGTTCATAAAGGTAAGACCAAAGAAAAGCTCCCTGAGACTGGGGAGTTGTGCAAAATTAGCACCTCGTTACTGTGGTTCGTTTGAAATTCTATCCAGAATTGGTTAAGTTGCATATCAGTTAGCGTTACCACCTAACCTAAAGGTGCATAATGTTTTTCATATTTATGTTCTGAAAAAATATGTTCATGATGCTACTTATGTAATTGATTGGAATGTTGTACAGGTGGAACCAGAAGGAGAAGTTCTGGTGGAACCGGACTGTATCCTCGGGAGGAGGGAAATTACTCTGCGGAACCGCACAATTGGACAACTGAAGGTGCAATGGAAGCACCTTAGTCCCGAAGAAGCTACCTGGGAACTGGAAAGTAATATGCGGGAAGCATACCCAAATCTGTTCCAGGAGGTTGCAGAGGATGAGGAATAAGTAACATCGAGGACGATGTTAGATTTTAAGGGGGTGTGTATGTCACATACCCCGATTTTGTAAAATTATGTAAATTGTTTTAATTATATTCCTGAGACATTATGTTAAATTTAATGCTAAGTAGGAATTGATGACTCAGCAGAGTCAACAGAATTGGAATGTAATTCAGAATATTTTATTATTTATAAATAAATTGTGGAGACAACAGCATGGGAGAGCTGTTAAAAAGAGGTTACTGGTCAAACTGGTGGATGGAACTAGGTGGAGGGAAAAAGACAAGTGGCAGCATCCTCAAACACTTCCTAAGTTGCAGGTGGAAACTTCCCTATATTTGGGGTCATGATCCCCCAAGAAAGTGGGATCAGAGCAGGTGGCTCATTAAATGATAGTTAACCCAAAAAAGACCTAGGAAATCTTTTAAAAGTACTCAATGAAGAGAGCTTAGGCTGCTCAGATATTTTCCAGAGAGAATTCATTCAGGTGAATGTTATTCAGGAAATTCATTGAGGAAAGAGGGAAAAACAGTAAGGAAGTTGTCTGAGAGGATTGCTGCAGTAACTTGATTTATTACAACTTGTTAGCTGGAAGAACTTACTGATAAGTTCTGAGTTAATATTGAGTTGAAGACTGGTGTCTGACTTTGCTGCACCTAGTTCTAGCCAGGGAGACCAGAGCAAGCTCGGGGGTCCTGAGGAGCCGCTGTTTGAGCGCTCTCCAGGAGTTGGTAGGGAGGAATGGCCTCCCATTGCTGTTGTTGTCTAGGGCTTAAGCAGGTTCTGCCATCTAACTATTTGTTTTAGTAACTGTGAATGGTTGGAAATGATGTTAGTAGTTATTTAAATGGTTTAGTGATGAGAATGTTTCTTTTTACTTATTAATATTAGAATCTGTGAATGAAAAACATTGACCCACTGTGTTTTTCCACATCTGGATTTTAGCAGATAATACTCTAGCACAGGGGCAAAAATTATAAGAAGATAGTATGATGAGATGGTAAAATAGTAGATTGATTTTTCACTTATCATTAGAAGACTTTAGTTATTTGACTAACAGTCGTTATGCATATAGATAAAAACTATTCTCTCGTATAGTATGTCTTTCTCTGTAATTCGATTATTGCAAAGAACAGATAGAAGATTATGCTGGTTGTAATAAAGAAAAGATAGACTAGTATTTCTACTGTTTAAAACTTATAATTGTTTAGTATTTCTGCTATTTAAACCTTATAATTGTTTATCTTCCAGTTTGAAAGAATCTAACCTTTTATGCTGAAAAGACAATACTGACAGTAGGAGTAAATACCTATTGGTTAGATGTTACAGTCAAAACCTAGTTGTGTTAGTCTGTATTTTAGGTTAAGAATGCAGATAATTATTTACTAAATCTTTTTTTTATTTCAACTAAGCTCAAACATATTTCAAAACTGTTATTCTATTTCATATAGGGTAAATGAATGTTATTATATACGTAGGAATTTATATATATGTATATGAGATAAAGCTTAAAAAAATTATATGAGTATTATGAAAATATACACAGACATTATAACTAAATAGATAGACCAAACCAAATATTGGATAACAACATTAAATATTAACTATAAAAACTTTGGTACTCATAAAGGAAGTATTATCGTTATTGTATTAATAATAATGTACTCATATTACATATAATATAAAAGCATTACTAATGTAACACTTAAAGTAATATTTTATCATTACAATTGCCAACTTAGTTTATTTATACTTTATGAATAAATAAATAAGGTTATGTGTAAATAAACTATCTATACTCTCGGTATTATAAAATAAATAAATAATACTTGAAGACAGTAGTAAAATATAACAAGAGTCTAACGAATTTACATAAATTTGAAAAGTATGCACTACACAATAAAAATTACAGTTTCTAATAAATAGAAATGAGGGTATAAAGCTAGTACAGAGTCCTTGACAACAAAATTTATTTAACAATAAGTTGGAGAGTACTTTAACCACATAATTCTTTTTAAACTGAAAATAAAACTGCTACACCTGTAAGAAAAGAAATCATTGTTGATAACTGAAGTAATCCTTTTAGGATTTTAAGTGTTTTATTTTATGTTGCAGTAAATAATATGTCACTACGGAGCTGAAATAAATCTGTTGTAACATATTTATAATGAGATAAAATACAATATTATAACATAACCAAGAATAATGCAAGAAAGTAGTATAAACAACTATGGTATTAGTTTAAGGGTAAAAACCCTAAAACCACCAAAATATACAAGGTTAAAACGTGTAAAATTCAGTTCAATATTTTGGCTCACGGCCGTATTACACTTTATACACGAAAGCTTATAGCCTGTACCCTAGTAAAACACAGTATTATTAATGCAAACTTTTACAATCACGGCTGAAGCCGGAGAGCTCTGCAAGAGAGCTAGGGTAACCCAACATGTTTAACAATGAATAAACAACCTAAATAACCAAAAGCATTGAGGGTCTAAACAGGACACAATGACTAAACCCTCTTTACCCTATAAGGGTTTGCACAAGGTGTATGAGCCATGGAGGAACCAGGGCTTATCGTGGCCCTTATTTCCGCAGCTCGTGTTCTTTATGCTAGCAGAGAAGAGAAGCAGACCGTGACTGCAAAATCAACATAAAACCGATCATTAAATACTTAATAAAAACAAAGGAGTAAATAAACAAGAATATGAACTTATCGTTAAAAAAAATAAGAAAATTGAAATTACCTTACCTCGGCTTCTATAGCAGTAACCAGCCTTGCAGCGACCTATGATAGCATGAGCACAAGGTTTAATATTCAGCTGCAAGAAGGAGACAATGTTTACATTACTCCCCAACCGCGGAACAGCAAAGAAACCCGAGCTATTCAACAGACAGGGTAAAAACCCTATGGCCTTGAAATTATTCCTTACAAATAACACCCTATGTGCAGTGCATTTACGCCACATTACTCTGAAAGAGGAAGAAGCCACTCCCTTAGTTAGTGAACTGAAGAAAATGGCGAGGACGGATGCGGTCAAGGGTTTAAAGGTTAAGCTGTAGAGGCAATGAAAACCCAAGGAGAATGGGAAGCATGGCATAGAAAAATGCTGAGGAATGGCCCCATATGGGTGCAAGTGCACAAGAAAAGTAGGGAGGAACAAGCCGAAGGCATACACAAATCCAGCACAGGTAACAGAACGAACAACATACGCGCAGAAGATGGAGGACTGCCCGAAGGCGAGGGAAAACAATGAACTAGGTCAGGAAAGATCCTTTTTAAATACCAGGATGCTTGGTTCTCACGAAGCCACGTTGCCATGCAGATAAATCACTCACGGTGGGTAAAATTCCCATAGCCTGGAAGAGCATTTTCACGAAGAAAGTTCTTGTTGATAATCTTTGAATCTCAAAGGTGATACTATAGTCCCGGCGAATGTCAACCTATGATTGGAAAAGTATAACCATAATTATATTAGCACGTAAACTATACCTTGGAGCGTAACATGATGCGTTTTATTACTATATGTCACATTATATTATACCCATACGATGCAAAAACAAATGATAGCATTATATTCATCGTGAGTACAACTAATGATAAGGGCAAGAACCTTGTAACATGTTTGGTGTCCAATAAACTTTTGATTTTGATTAACATCATATTTATAGTAGTAAGTACATTACACTATCTTATTTACAAACTTGAAATACTTAGTGTAAACTTGAAATGTTTAATGTATAGATTCTAAGAGTCATTCTTAGAATAAAACTATAAACTTAAATTGTCATGGATATATCTATGAACTGTACTTTTGGGTGGATAACTACCTTGTCTTTTAACCTCTTTACAGTCTTATTAGATTAAGTTTGTACATGTTTATGGAAGGGAATTATATTACAAATGGATAAATAAAATTACTGCTCGTATAAGAAATCTACCAACACTTTAGACAATAGAGAGTGATTGTACTTTCTTATACACAAACTTTGGAGTTTGTATGCTAATGCAAACATTCTTATATGAAGATCTTTTAGCACTGATGAACATGATAGATATCAGACCTTTCAATAATCTTAAGAACCTTAACTCTATCTCTTCTAGAATTATGAACATTTAATGGATTTACCTCAGTAAGCATTAACAGGTGCTTAGCTGCTAATGTCTTACTAAACTTGAACTGCAAACAAACTTGTACTTAAAGACTTTAGAATCTTTTACTTGCAACAACCAATCTTCTTACTTGTAATCTCTGTAAAGATAGAAGGAACAATCTGCTTTAGCTCAAAAGCTAAGTAAGCCTAGTTTTTCATGTCAGCCACCTTGTGTTCACAAAAAGAAACAAGTCAGTAAACTAAAAAGATAGTTCTATCACTTTATGCAGGTAATAGATGAATTTGATCAATAAGCTGATAACCTTTAACTAATTAAATGATTAGTTAATTGTATTTATGTTATTATTATGTAAATTAAAAATTTTAAATTTTGTGGAAAATTTGGGGTTTTGACAGTCGCTCCTTAAGATCATGATGCGGTGTGTACTCTGGTTCTCCATAAGGGCTTTGAATTGCTGAAAATAATTAAATGCATCAGATTTATGTTTCAAAAAATATACCCATGTTTTTCTTGAGTAGTCATCAATAAAAGTTAGAAAATACTTGTAGCCACCAATGGATGATGTCTACATAGAACCACAAATATCAGAGTGCACAATTTCAAGTGGTGTGTGTGCTCTATAAGACTTTTCGACTGGAAAAGTCTCTCTGTACTGCTTTCCAAAAATGCAGCCTTCACAAACCCTTTCTAGTCTGTCGATCAATAACAATCCTTTCACCATATTCTTTGTGTGCAGTAGCTTTAGCCCACCAAAATTTAGATGTCCAAATATGAAATGCCACAACCAGGATTCATCCTGAACTTCTGTTTGAAATACAACTTGCAAATTAGCGTTGCAGTTTTCTTTCTTGTCGAGAAGCTCAAATGTTTCTTTACTTTATGCCTTGAATGCAGTTTGTGTGTTTGTCTTTCCTTTCATGTCGAGAACTATCCTCAATGAAAACAAGCAATTGCTTGTCATTGACACTTTTGCTATCAGCTGGTCACATGGACGCTTGTCTTTGATCACACAGTGATCATCTTCCATGTAAACTCTGTATCCTTTTTGTATCAGCTGTCCAATGCTTAACAAATTATGTTTCAAACCTTCGACATGATAGACATCAAGGATATACTTACTCTCCCCCTGTTTGGTTAGTATATCAACAGTGCCTTTTCCTAAGACAGTAACTTGGACATTGTTTCCAACTGTAACATTAGTTTGAACTGAATTGTCTAGACTGAAAAACAAATTTAAATTGCGAGTCATGTGATTGCTGCATCCTGAATCTAAGTACCATATGTCATGTGGAATTTCTAAAATAACATTGCATTTGAGTGGAGATGTCGATGACATTAACACTGCACTTGTCGAAGTCCTGGTGTTGGTCAACTTATTTGGGCTTTGCCTTCCTTGATCATATTGTTTCTTTCTGCACTCATATGCATAATGACCAAGCTTCTTACAATAATGACATTGAATTTTTGATTTATCAAACCTCTGTCCACTTGGATGACATGGGTTCTGATTATCTCCTCTACCATCGAAATTTGTAGGACTTCTTTCTTGTCCTCCTCTTGAAGAACTTCTTCCTCTGCCTCTGAAGTTGTTTCTCCCCCTGCCTCCACCACGGCTTATGGATGATTATGCTATGAATGCACTTTCCAATGATGTCTGTTTTCTACTAAGTCTGTGTTCATGATTGATGAGTGAATCTTGCAGCTCATCAATGGTAAATGTTGACATGTTTGTGTGTTCTTCCAAGGTCACAACCAAGTTTTCAAATCTTGGGGGAAGACTTGTGAGATTTTTTTCAACCACCCTTTGGTCTTCTATGGCTTCTCCATGAGATTTCAGTTGGTTTATCAAACCAACAACTCTGGTGTAGAATTGGTCTACATTCTTTGAATCTTTCATGGACAGAGATTCAAAATATCTTCTCAGAATTTGCAGCTTGGATGTCCTTACCTTCATTAGAGGAAATTTGGGGTCTAAAAAGGACCTTATAAGAAAACGTGCCAAAATAAGTTTTTGTGAGTTGGAGTTCAAGAACCAATAGAATTTCAGTAAAATAAGTCAACAATAATGGTTGAATTAA
>LPNX010569283.1:0-27271 GCA_001517045.1 Pseudotsuga menziesii | reverse complement strand
TTCTTTCTTCCTCCAAAATTAATCAATATTATTTTATTATTTTAACTATTATTTTATTATTTTCCTTAGGAGGCCCATTTTAGACCCCAAAATTCATCTAATGATCCAAACCTTGATAGGAAGTTTCCAATGTATCCCATGCTTGCTTAGCATTAGTTTTTGCTGCTACTCTTGGGAGTATGCTCTTATGCACAACTTGATGTATGTAAAACAGAGCTTTTCCATCTTTCTTCCTCTGTTCCCTCAAGACATATTTCTCAGCATGTGTGAGATTGTTATATGTTGTCATGTCTACTGGTTCTGCATAAGCATGCTCGACTATCTTTAAGACATCTTGACCTCTAAATAAAGACTTCATTGTTAAAGACCAATATTCATAATTCTTTCCTGTAAAAGTTGGAGTTTGCAATGAACGAGAAGTGGAAGCCATTTTTATATTTTTAATTAACTTTCCTTAGAAAATTAATTTTCCACCTTTTAAAACAAGATTTCTTTCATAAACCTTGTTCTGATACCAGTTAGCCAAAACCAAGCCGACTAAACTTGAGTTTACCACTTAGTGAGTTGCAAGGATTCAATTGACTTATGCTTGATTCCAATGCCCCTCCATCCCATACATGTATGATTTCATGGCAAGTGTTGAACAAAAAAATTTGATGCCCTGACCTTGGTTATGCTAGCTTTGCTAACTTGCTTGGTATGTAGTTAATTTTTTTTAATGCTTTCTTAGTTGTGTATTATTTTTTCTTAGGTGCCCAATCCTTATCATTCTTACATCTCTCAAGCTTGGCTTGCACGTGGATTCCTCAATATGGTTATACGTGGATTCCCCAGATGGTTATGACACAGTCTAAGCAATTTTTTTTATATAATAAAATGTGCTCCAACTGGAAAAATACAATAGAATAGTTGGTATGTTACTGAATTGTAAAATTAATGATAGACATATAACAACTTAATGTGTTCAAAATAAGTTTTATTAAAAATATATTATTTTTTCATGTAAATATTAATGGGTGCTCAATTATTAAAAAATGTAAAAATTTGAAAAAACAATATTTATTTTTTGCATTTTGTTAGCCAAAACCAAGCCGACTAAACTTGAGTTTACTGCTCATTTAATATTAAAATTAATTTTCAATTTTTCAAGCCCACCTCTCTTTCTTTTTCTTACTTGTCAGGTGAAACTTGTCAACTCCTGACTAGACAAGTTTATAAATTTTGGTAGGACTTTGGAGTCTATTAAATTTACTTCAACCTCTAAGTTAGTCTAAAAGGCTTAATAAATTACAAATGGTTTTCACCTATGAGTAAGATGAAGTAAAAATGGCCACATTAACAAATCCAAAGAACTTATAAAAACATATACCCAAATATGTAGGAAGACTTGAGTAGACCAATGTGCAGTAAAACCTGACAGAGTGAGAAATTTATGGGTTCTTGATCTTTCACTCAACCGTAATTGTGAAAGACATTTACACAAGTAAATCTAGAAATAAATGTGCGGCCAAATAAACATGCATTCAACCATAAACTATTCCATATATATATCTATGCAGAAATAACTAAGGTATTACAAACTTGTCTGTCCAGACTTGTCGCTCACCAACTGATCCTTTTACAGAGCTTCTGCTCTTCGACTGAATCACATGCACAGAAGCTTGAGCTTCAACTTCTCTTTTTCTCACCCTGGAGTTCTTTCGTGACTTCTGATGTCTAACTTGATTTACGATTTGCTTCTTCTACATGAATCGACTGACTCACCATTAAAGACTGTAATAACTATCTACCTAACAACTTAGCTTCAGAAATTAATTCGACTAGATTACATTGCCGAATCGTGAACTCTTCCCTCTTGTCAGACTGACCAACAAGATCTCTTTCTGCGAGTGATTAATATTTCCAACACATTTTTTTAGTGAAAAAGTTTAGTTCATTTATACTTGTCAATTGAAGTACAATTATGACAATTATTTGTATTGCCCTTCATCTTTTGCTCTAAGAATAAATACCTTTCTAATTGAAAATAAGACCCACTACCCACTTAGCCCCAAGAGTTAGCTCAAGCGGTCGAGCAACCGTAGTTAGGCCTCCCGGCAAGTGAGGTCGCGGGGTCCATTCTCCTCGACGCTCTTGGGGTTAGGCATGAAGTGTGCCGAGAGTGAGGCCCCTTCGGGTGGGCCCTCTTGAAATTATTCCGTGGATGTAGCCCGTCGGTCAAGCCGGCGGGTGAACCACATTGAAAAAAAAGAAAAAAGACCCACTACCCGGTCAAGCCGGCGGGTGAACCACATTGAAAAAAAAGAAAAAAGACCCCCTACCCGGTCAAGCCGGCGGGTGAACCACATTGAAAAAAAAAGAAAAAAGACCCACTACCCACCCTTCACATTGACCATAGAATTTCATCACTAGCTTTTCATGTAAGAGGTGTTTATCGTGAATTCTGATAAAAATTAGGATCACGTTAGGCTTTATAACGCATAACTGTCCCTATAAACAAGATTCACAAAGCCAGAGTAAGGGAAACACTCGTGCCATGGGCGAGGCAGGTGGAAAGACTTATCACATCCATCACCAAACGGATTCGACGACAAATCATGGAGGAATAAAAGTATAAGCAAATTTGATACTCATGGATTTGAACAAAAAATAAAGCCAAAACGCAGGACCATCATGAAAATTTTGTTTGACAGGTAACGTATATTTGAAATTTCAGACTAGTGATGGCTACTCTTAAAACTCGAAGTTGTGTAACTAGGGAACGATAGGATGATTTTCCACTGCCGACTATTACCTCGTCCCTCTCCCCACTCCATCTCCGTTGTGGCTCTCCGTTAACCCTCCGTCAGGGCTGGTCCCTTGTGCTGCTGCCACCACTCATTAAGGGACGACCTCGCGCTGCCATAACAATTTATTACGAGTCGGGAATCGTTTTTCTGAGAATTGTTCCACATGAATACATAAATCTATGCAGAGGGATCCTTGTATTTATTTGGAGGAGTTGGTTTCGCTGATTTTTAGAGACCATTTGCATCTTTAGAAGTAAGTTTGGCAGGAATCCTCTTGTAACATTATTTGTTGTTTGTTGTTGTTGAAAATGAGATTATTTGTGATTGAAAATAAGATTTCTAATGTTAAAATTATAATTTTTATTACAGAAATAGATTTATACATGACGTAGTCAAATAGATTTATACATGACGTAGTCAAATTATGCAATTTCAAGCACTATCTTTGAACAATTTATAATGGATTTTGAAAAAAAAACTCGGCTTACTCCTACGATTTGAGGTACAAATGGTCAGAGTTTAGCTTACTCCTATCTATTTGCCATGTTAATGAGCTGTTCCAGTTTTCATTACCGGAAAACAATTCTTTGGCGATTGGAACATCAAATGAGTTGATCAACGGAGCTTGCCACGAAATGCCTCACCCACTGGTCTGACTTTCGACTCTCGCAGGCTTGTTCCCTGCACCAACGCAGGGAGGAGGACCTGACTTTCGACTCTCGCAGGCTTGTTCCCTGCACCAACGCAGTGAATGCCTTCTCAGATTGTAACTGTAATGAGGAGGGCATTAATGAGCGTAGTGGAGAAGACTTTCATGGTCGCTTCGAAGCTGATGAGAGAAGCGGCCCCAGGATTAGAACATAATGCTCTAGATGATTGCATCAAGCTACTGGGTATTACTGTCGATGATCTCTCCCAAGCCCTCCATGATCTCTCATAAGCCCTCTCCAAGCTTAGCTCAAACGCTGTCGGCGATGTAAGGACATTTCTCAGCGCGAGTCTCACCAACCAGGACACCTATATGGAAGGATTCGCCTACGCAAAAGGAGTCGTCAAAGACCAGTTGCTGGGCGGAGTGATTCAAATCACTGAATTAGTTAGTAATTCTCTCTCCATGTTCAGTAAAATTTCCATTGCTTCATATGATCTAAACCTATATTTTGAAAACTTCTGCCAAGGCGATTCGAACGTCAAATGAGTTACTCAACTGAGCTTGCCATGGGATGCCTCAAAAGGATTCGTCAAATACCAGTTGCTGGGCGGAGTGATTCAAATGGTCGGATTAGTTGGTAATTCTCTGGCCATGCTCAGTAAAATTTCTGTTGTTTTAGATGATCTGAAGCGGCCTCCTAATACCCACAATAGACGTCTCTTGTTCGAACCTGATAGTGGGTTAGATAGTAATGATTTTGGATCTGAAGAAAATGGATTTCCCATATGGTTATCACTTGGATATCACATTCTTTTGCAGGCTAAGCAAAGTAATGCTAACGTGGTGGCTTTGGATGGTACGGGAAATTATACAAATATCGCTACTACGGTCATGCTGCTCCTGATAATAGCATTAAAAGGTTCATAAGGCGTGTATCATGAACAAGTTTCAATCAAGAAGAAGATGAATAAGCGATGAATATCATGCTTATTGGAGACGGCATGGATTCCATGGTAATTCCTGGAAACCTTAAAAGTATTCGACGACAATACAACATTCCGGTTTGCAATTGTCGGTGAGCGCTTATGGTTCCAAAACGTGGTACTAAACTTTTTTTAGTGTGTAATATTATGAATGCTTTCTAAAGCTTAATGTTGTTTCTTGCTTCAACGGTCACCGAAAATGGATTTATTGTTGGCAAAAAAACCCAACAGATCCCTTAAATTTTGCAAAGAATTAAGGCCTCTCATGTAGATTTTGTAAATACTATTTTTACATTGCTTTTGGTTTGTTTTTCCATAATTTGGTAGGTGATCTCACATCTTCCTTTCTTAAATTATACCTTTTGCTACTTTTTCTTTGGCTTTCATGAAATGAGGATTTGGTGATTTGACTAGTGTTTTTTGCGTCATCTTACTTCTTTGTTATTTAATGATGGTTGCATATCCTTACTTCAATCACTTGAATTGAATTAATTTCATCTCAAGAAGTTTCGGTCTTCAATACATAAGATGAATTTACGAGCATCTTAGTTGGATCAACATAATCAAATTGAAAGATCAATTTTAAGATTTTCGTTCAAGTCTGAAAAGATCTTATATTAAAGAATGGAATTATCCCTTTAGTTCTCAATTTGAACGAGTTAATGAATTGTAACAAACCTAATAATTAACATTACATGGATGATATATATATATATATTATGAACCAATATGGATTTCAATGGTGATTTCTGTTTAGATTTTAAAACAACTTACCTAGATTCTCACCTTTAATAAGCACCGGGAAAGGGTAGGTCTTCTGTGCATGTCTTTTACTCGGTAAGCCATTATACTTGTCCCTACGTGGTTATATTGGTGATGGTGTGGTATAAGGAACATTGCTTCAGCCTTCCTTCCAAATAAGCTTCTATGGGTTTTTCACTCCCGAATACACACGTTGGTTAAGAGAGAACTGTTGGGTTTTATAGCCTATTTTTGTTTACTTAATAATGACTATTCTGTCATTACGACATCTTATAGATTCTCTGTATTTACAAATACTTACAGAATTTGTTGGATTGTGAATGAGCCTCTGTATACGATTGTGAAAGAGTATTTTAATCAAACCCTATTTTTGTTTACCTAGTAATGACTCTTCTCTCAATACCACATCTTATAGATGCTTCGTATTTATAAATACTTACAAAGTTTGTTGGATTGTGAATGAGCCTCTGTATACGACTGTGGAAGAGTATTTATTTGCTCAGTTTTTCAGTTCCCATTGACTATATTATCAGGCTTACGCCTCTCTTATCTTTCCGGCAAAAAATGAGAAAGGGCTTATAAGTTTTTTCTGTGTTGAATCCTTTTTTTCGGACAAAGTAAAAGGGTGAGTACTGTATGGTAACTCTACTACTCTGTAAGAGTTAACAAAACGATGTTTGAAACATAAATAATCATTATAATTGTTAATGAAATGTATTAGGGTTTTGATTTTATTACTGTTCATTTGTTACCATTTCTAAAAGAATTTTGGTTGTTTTTAAAAGAAAATATATAGATGTTTATTGTCTAATTCAACAATTTAACATTTTGTAGTAGGGTTTTTATAAACGGGTTTAATTCCATGGACAATTTGTTAATATATATAACCAACAGTGAATACATCTACAAACATTTACCATTTTTTAATAAAAAATGTTATAAGCAAGAGTGGATACATCTACAAACATTTACCATTTTTTAATAAAAAATGTTCTAAAAAATGTTATAAGCAAGAGTGGATACATCTACAAACATTTACCATTTTTTAATAAAAAATGTTCATACAAATTGAAGGTAGATAATATAAATATGCTAAATTAGGTTTACGATGAGCATATTTAATATCTTTGGTAACTAGAAGCTGAACAACCAGGCTCCACTCGACCTTAAGATCCTCTAAATATATTTCAATCTACAAGTCTTCGAGCCTTTTTCTCCGAACCACATTGATGTTTTCACTTCCTCCATTTTCCAAGTCACCACCAGTCCATTAGTAGGACTTTGTTACTCACATAACCTAGTACTCTTCTATAGTGATCACGCGCAGTTCAGTGTTCCAGAGCACGTGGCACTCTTAAGTGTTCTATGACATCTATGTTCTCTCTGTGTAATGACTTATGTTCTCTCTGTGTAATGACTTAATTAGAGCCTACACTTTTTAGTGCTCTCTAACACCTCTTTTTTTAGTCTTTCTATATGATTTTTTCTCTCTTTTTGCATGCATTCATTTTTAATAGCTAGTAACTAACTCTCTCTAAGACTGGCCACTTGTCCTTTAAAGATAGCTGAGTAATCGGTCATAAACATAAACTTATTTCCGTCAATTAACTACATAACTGTCCAACTTCCATATCCAAACATTTATAAAATTTTTCCATAAAATAATACTTCTACATTATTATCACTTTATCTCCAAATCAATATTAAACAAAACTACTTTCACTTTATCTCCAAATCAATATTAAACAAAACTGCTTTCAATTTTACCAAAGGTATTACATGAATTATTAAACAAAACTGCTTTCACTTTATCTCCAAATCAATTTTAAATAAAACTACTTTATGAGTATGAACTTTAATAAATTTTTTTCGTTTTATTTAATTTAATAATTTGGACAAATTTTAAAGAACGATTTAATCGTAGCTTACAAAAAGGAATTTAAAGGTATGAAAAAGTATGGATAATTTCCATTTAGACAAAATATCAATTTTTACAAATTTTAAACTTTCTTTAAAATCTTTTATCTTTTTATATTTGTTTTATTTGTTTGAAATTAATTCTAATTAAATTAAGTCTCCATCTTAAAAGCATAATCCTAATTAAATTAAGTCTCCATCTTAAAAGCATAAACGTTGAAGATTTAATTCTTTCCCCTTTGAATTAAAATATCAATTTTTATAAAGTTGTTACTTTTTACACATTGGCAAATTTAAATAGAAATTCAAAAATGGATTAAAAAGGGCAAATTTTATTTTTATGAAATCATAAGTTTGATAATAAATTTGAACTGAAATATATGAGAACAACGGTCATAAGGGTATATTAAGGAAGAATTTTGGACAGTTTCTTAAACTTTATTATTTCGCTCAAATGATTTATTGATGTATTATAATTTATTACGATGATATTGGTTAATATTTGTTTTACTTTATTTGGTATATAAATAAATCACTTTGAATTTGGACGATGGTTTGGCTTTTTCTTCTGCCTTTTTATTTTTATTTTTTCTTTTCAATATGATCCTGTTTCTTATGGGTTTTATAATGTTTTTTTACTATTTTTACTTTTTCATATAGTAAAATTATTTTTGGGAAAAAAAGTAAACCACTTTGATATATTATAATGAGTTTTCAAAATGATTTTCTATTCTTTAAATTATTAAAATTTTATCTAATATTTTATTACCAACTTATTCAATTTGGCATTAACTTACTATCATTTTAGTGAAATATATTTAAACTTACAAAAACATATACTTTATAATATGTTGATTTTTGAATTTAATTGTATATGGTTAGTAAATACTTATGGGCCACAAGTTAAGTGTCACAAATAAGTCAATAAAATGCAACTAAGAGTTATCTATGCATAAGCTACCATTTATCTATTCATAACTTATTAGTTATTTTTTATATTTTTTTAATAATTATTTATTTGAAATTTCAAACTTTTGCCATAAAAAAATCTAAACAGTGTCTCATCTTGGTGTAATCCTTGAAAAGCATAGGAAATAAAAATAATAATCAAGGTAAATATCATTGACTCAATTTTGACAACCAGAAAATGAATTGTATTTGTTTTTCTCCAAACTCTTTCCTTTGTAAACTGTTTGTGATGGAAAAGGATGAATTATTTTATGGAAAGCAGTGACATGTTCATACTTAGTATTCAAATATGGAAAATTGCTTTGAAGACTTGTTGTAAATGTTTTTCTACAAGTAATGGAAGTGGTCTACCTATGTTACAATCATTGATTTTCGGTGGATTTTGGTAAAATCTGAAACTGTGTTTTTCGGTCTAATAATTGTTAGATTTCAAAGTGTCCTTGGGAATTTACAACTAATTTTTGATTCATTCTATTGAATTTAAATTAATTCTAATGTTGCATGATTAAAGGCTATCAAGTGTCGAATCGTGATTTATTTATGGGATCACAAAAGGCTTTTATGCTTAATAATATATGATAATTTGATTATGAAATGTCTTTCACATATCTTTATTATACGTTTCATTTATAAGTGCATTCATACTTAGGGTTCAAATCATTTTTTTTTCTCGTGCGCAGAATATGTTATATTTCCATAGTTTTTTTTTACTTGTTTGCGTTGCATTCCTTGCAACCTTTTGCGTTGCGTTTATGTGGCTTAGGCAGTTTTCAGTACCTACTAAATTGTATTTATGTAGTTGCTGAACTGCTGGGATTAGAATGCATTTAATTTAGATATTAAATTGCATTTAGAATCACTCTTAGAACTTAGAAAATTTAAACAAAGTCTACTTTCAAGAAGCAAAATCATTTTAGTGGCTAATAGAGCCATAAAACCCGTCAGAAGCGACTTCTCCAGAATGGCTTGGGTTTTGCTTTAAGAACCTCAGACCGGGTCACTCCTCTTACATTGGTGAGCATGGGTTTTGCTTTAAGAAACCTCAGACGGGGTCACTCCTCTTACATTGGTGAGCATGTTAGATATCCCTGCCATCATATATTAAAGGTTTTTTTTTGTGTTTTAAAAATAAGACCACACTCTCAAGGATTTATGTCACAACGATAGCTTCTTTGACCAATCAGTGAAATTTAAAAGTTTCTCAAATATATTTTTAATTTTAAAATAAATGAATTTAATATTTTGTTTTCTTAAAATATTGAAAAACTTTGTAGCATGAAATTAAACTATTGTGAGGCTAAAAAAACTTTGAGTTGCATATCAAAAGTAGAGAGATATAATATTTTTTTTAATAAAATTTTTCACTTAAAGTAAGTAATTTCTCTTAGACAAATATTAAAATAAAAATAGATCGAACTCTTGACATTAAAACCAAAACATGGTGTAAAAAGTGACAACAATTTGTTTTAGTGAACAAAAGTCAACAATGTCATGTGAAATGTAACATCCCCTAGGTACACTACTGTAAAACGACAAAATGTAAGTAAAAAACACTGTAAGTACTAATCTTAGCCTCATTAAATATTAGATGAAATTGATAGTGCCAGCATTAGGGGAATTTTGAGCTTTAAAATGGCCTCATAAGAGATATAATAAAATATTATGAGTTAGACAGTTTTGTGTACAACTCATCTCTTACCCTATAACCCATGCAACTATGCTTAAGTTAAATTGAAAAGATGTCTAAAATAAAACCAATAAAAAAAAATATTTGATATCACTAAAAGTAAAGTACTTTTGAGTATATAAATTAATTTTGAGTATAATATGATGAATCTACTTATAAAGTAGTGTAGTCATAAAATAAAATATATTAATTTTGAAATTTGAAATATAAGTTACTTTTTTCAATATTTAAAATATGTTTTTAAACCATGTATTTATAATTTTGAATTTGAAACATAAAGTTAAATTTAAATAAATAAATTGTCATTTCTTTTATATATATATTAAAAACAAAAATTAATTTTAAAATATAAATATAAAATTATAAATAATTTATTTTTAATTTATTTTTCATCTTTTTAATACACCTTCAAAAACAACTGTAAAATCATTTTTAATAGTTTTTTATGATATATATTATGTATATCATATATCATTTTTAATGTAATAATTAATAACAACATTAAATAAATTAAAAAAATGTTAATATTGAGATAAATGAATAGTACATAAATTTCTACTAGGAAAAAGTTGAGTTAATATTAAGTAAATGAGATTATATGCAATTAACATTATTTTTATATGTCATAAAAATTTTAATAATAAATTATCTTATTATGATATAATACTTCATTCAAATTGCTACATTAAGGTTTTATGTATGTATTTGGTTTTGTAACTTGAATGTATGTGTCTAATTTATGTTGAAATAGATGCAGGTCTTTCAAAGGTTAAAAGTTGATAGTAAAATATGAACCCTGAATAATACCTATATTTTAAAAAAATGATATTAATATTAAAATTCAACGAGATGATAATATATAATAATTTATTTTTATAAAATAAATAAATATATTTTTTATATTTAAATAATATTTATAATAGATTATTACATATAGTAAGTATTTAAAAAACAAAAAACTATTATTCATCAAATTGTTTTTATTATAAGATTAAATTGTTTTTTATTATAAGATGTTAAGGGATTTTGATTTTAGATAAAGATTTGAGATATATATTTTAAATATTGAAAAAATAATTACATACTTTTAATTTTGAATAGACAATTTACTTTTTGGTATTTGTAATTTATTTTATATTGAAATATAAAAAAGTAATTACATTTAAATAAAACATTTATTTTTTGGTATTTGTAATTTATTTTATATTGAAATATAAATAGTACTTTTCTTTCTAAGTACTTTAAGAGCACTTTAGTACATTTATATTATATTAAAAAATAGTTTATAAGTACTATTTTCATAATGAATACTTTACTTACAACATTGATATAGTTAACTATGGGTTTTCACTTACCATTTACAATTTGACAAATAAGAATCCTTAACTCAATCAATGCTACCTCGACTATTATAGATGATGTCATCCTCTAGAATGTGTTTGGTTCCTTTAAAGTGGATTTTGATAGTACATTTTTAGTTTTGATGTCCATTTTTTACCTCAAAATTCTTCTAATGGAGATGAAAAGCGTGCACGGCTAAAACTATGATTGGGGACGAATCTAGTAGGGGGAGAGGCTAATGGCTACCAAAGCCTTAGGGCTCTACTAAAGTTTAAACTGACGTCGTTATGATGACAGGGACGTAGCAAAATGAAGCTAATAACCATAAGTAAAGGTATTTTTACATGCGCATCGAATCGTGGATGAAAGCGACATTTAGGAAACACAAAATAAAATTTATGTATAAGTAATTATTGGAACTATGACATAGTTAGAGAAGTGGGAAAAGTGGTTAAAGGTACTATGATTGAATTAACTATCTTTAAATGATTCAGTTTACAAACGCAAACACTCAAAAAGAAAATACTAAGCTTTACTCATTATAATTGCTAAAACAAATGTCTCTGTAGGTAATTAATAAGTGGAATATATATATATATATATATATATATATATATAAGGGCTGTATTAGTTAATAAGCAATAATATTCTTGAAACAAAGGAATGCTTCTTATAACAAAGGACATGAGCTTTTGAACTACTTATATATATATTTTGCATGCTAAAAGAAAGATATTAAAACGTCTTGAACGTCCACGCTACCTGTTGCTTTCATTTTGGCCTTTCCTAGAAATAAGGAAAAATGTCGTCTTTTTGGAGAAACGTGAGAGTTACCTTTTCCATTTGTCTTAGTTGAGAAGCAAAATGATATTCTATATACAGAGTAACAATTTTTCTTGGAGGGGGACAATTTTTAGGGAAAAGGAAAGGATGGTTGGAGGAGAGTTTCCATTTCCTCACAAAAACGAATGAAAAGTTTGGAGCGAGAGCTCCACCCCTCAAGGTCTGTGATTTAATATATAAATCAGGTGCTTCCACCACATGTTTGCATTTTTAATTGCAGAATGTTATTTGACTCAGGTAAGCGCTTCCATCTCTTGTCTTTGGTTTTGTTTAGTCTCTGCAAATTTGGATTGTCACTGGTTATGCTATCTTTATTGATTTGAACACTATTTTCAGTATGGCTCCCAAGCCAACGATTTAAACATGCTTGTGATTTAACATCTCCTGTATGATTTATTAATGCCTTTTTGATATGAATGTCATGCGCTAAGGAATATGTGCATTTTGAGATGGGATTCTTGAACTGAAATGCCATGTTTTATTACTACCTTTTTTGATCTAAATGCTTATTTATATTTGTAAATATTATTTGCTTGGATGTTAATTTCTGCGTGCGATATTGAGATCTCGAAGAACCTTTTGTTGAATTCTATTCAATATCTGTTTGCGTTTTTGCATTGTGGATCTGAACTTCCTGCGTTTATCAATGCTTTTGGATTTGGCAAAATGTTTGTGTTATCCTTAAAAATTCTACATTAGAGTGTAAAGAATCACAGCAAGGGACTATCTTTGGTATTGGAAATGCTGCTGGTCTAGTGATTTCATTTTCTGCATTTTGATTTTTATTTGCGTATTGTTTTTATTTAAAGATATGGAATGCAAATGAATGTAGTTCACGATTTGGTTTTCATAAATCTGGAATTGCCGATATTATTTTATTTAAATATATGGAATGCCGTAATGAATATAGATCAATGTCTTGGTTTTCATAGATTGGTTTTTTTGATATTGTTTTTATTTAAAGTCTGGAACGCTAATGAATGTAGATCGCGATTTGGTTTTCGTAGATGGGGAATTACCGATATTGTTTTATTTAAATATATGGAATGCTGTAATGAATATAGATCAACGTCTTGGTTTTCATAGATTTGGTTTTTTGCTGATATTGTTTTTATTTAAATATCTGGAATGCCAATGAATATAGATCGCGATTTGGTTTTCTTAGATTTGGTTTTTGCTAATATTGTTTTTATTTAAAGATATGGAATGCCAAATGGATGTAGATAGCGATTTGGTTTTTGTTGATATCGTTTTATTTAAAGATATGGAATGCCCTAATGAATATAGATCAACGTCTTGGTTTTCATAGATTTGGATTTTTGCTGATATTGTTTTTATTTAAAGATCTTGAATTCCAATGAATGTAGATCGCGATTTGGTTTTTGCTAATATTGTTTTTATTTAAAGATCTGGAATGCTAAATGGATGTAGATCGCGATTTGTTTTTTGTTGATATTGTTTTATTTAAAGATATGGAATGTCGTAATGAATATAGATCAACGTCTTCGTTTCATAGATTGGTTTTGCTGATATTGTTTTTATTTAAAGATATGGAATGCCAATGAATGTAGATCACAATTTGGTTTTCATAGATCTGAAATTGTCAATATTGTGTTATTTAAAGATATGGAATGCTGTAATGAATATAGATCAACGTCTGAGTTTTCATAGATTTGGTTTTTTTGCTGATATTGCTTTTATTTAAAGATATGGAATGCCAATGAATGTAGATCGTGATTTGGTTTTCATAGATTTGGTTTTTGCTGATATTGTTGTTATTTAAAGATCTGGAATGCCAAATGGATGTAGATCCCAATTTGGTTTTTGCTGATATTGTTTTATTTAAAAGATACAGAATGCCGAAATGAATGTAGATCGATGTCTTGGTTTTCATAGATCTGGAATGCCTGCTATTTGTTTTATTCAAAACTCTAGAATGCTTGCGATAAATGTGATAAAATCCAGGAAATTGGTATGCCCGCATTTTATTAGTGGAACACCGCCTGCAATTTACATTTTGGGATATGAATTTAGATTATAAATCTATGTATAGATGCATATATGATTTCTGCCTACGGATTATTGACTTACTTATAATTTGTTTATGTAAATCAACATTAAAGTGATCGTGTTTGGTAGATTACTAATCTTGAAAGAATGGTATGGTTAAAGTAAAACGTTTTAATTTATTCGGTATTATTAAATGTATATGATTAAAAAGAAAAATTTATACTGCTACCTAGAGAATCTATTTAGGTATTTTTGGGGGATTTTACATATGGTATCAGAGCACTGATTACAAACACTCCGGCTTATTTGGGCTCAGTCAGAGGTAACCGCCAAGTCATCTTGAAATTGCAAGTAAGTATATTCCATTTGCTGAAGCATTATAATGGCATATCATTGCCTATATGTGAGCATATTATATGTTTCATTATATTTCTGAATGATCTTTTATGGGTAAATACTAGTCAATGAATACCTCCTCATATTCTACAATTAGTTTCTTTGAAGGACAAGAAAGTAATTGTTAAAACAATTGAAAAAGTAGATTATTGGAGTTAAGGCTTTATGAATTAGGTTCTCAATAAAGTCATCCTAGTTGTGAATGTTTAAAGGTAAAGTTCATATGCTAAACTGCAGAACTCTCCTAAATCGGTTGACTTGGTAGATCGAATTGAAATATTTATCTACATTTTCTTGTTATTTGTGCAAGTGGATACTTTTCAGTTTCAACAATCATTTTATTTTGAGTGAGTACGGTTGACACATTTTGTTGACTTTATATAACTAATCGAATTCGATTGACCCAATCGTTAGGATTAACAAAGGTGAGATGGATAATATAACCAATTACTTGGATTTGTTAGAAGATCCATTAAGTTTTGATTAAAGGAGGAGTCAATGTGAATATGGATCTGACTGATGTATTTAATATTCTTTTAGTTATGAAAGAAACACAGTTATGTTGATGTTAAGATTCTTCATTAATACAAAATTATATTACATTACAGGGGTATTAACTAGAAATTATAGGTTTGTTACATAAGAAAAACTAATATTCCACAATAAGTATAGCCTTGCTAGACAAAGGTATCTAGATTCTTTTTAAAAACAAAGGAATTAATTTTAGTTGGTTCGCTTTGACATTCTACTGGTGTGAGGAGTTCTATGACTGGGAAATTGTGAGTAGTATAAGGAGAATATTTGGTAGGAGTCTCCTTGTTTCATTTTGGTATGTGATTATATAGTATAAGTGATTATAAAACTAAAGGGGTGACATCGGAACACACTTGTACCCTTGCTTGTCAATTAAACAAAAGGATAATGATTACTTAAAAAGTATACATGTGTATTCTAAGTAGTTCATATGATGCTTATGCTGAAAATGCATGAATTCGTTTCATATATTTCTTATTCCAGCACTCTTTACTATGGATGTCAAGATAATTTGAGTGGTCTTGTACAAAAGTTATACTTTATAGTGATCAAGATTGACAATCTATTCCATTTTGATATATGGATTTCATGAGATATTGAGTGTAATATTAATATGTGTTATTACAAGTAAACTTGCACCTTGGCCTATGAACATCATATAAAAAGGAGATATGTGGTCACCCTTATAAAGGTATGTGGTTATCTTTATAAAGGTATGCAGGTATATATGTAGACAATTGTTGTTAGTTACATAGTGTTAGTGTTTACATAGAAAAGAGGTTATCCTCGATTTTTTTTTGTGGTCAAGAAATCTAATGTAGTTCTTTTGGTAACAATGCACGTATATATTCTCTCGGAATTAATGTGCCAAGGAAATTATTTTGTATCTTGATTTTTATGAACCATGAAGTAAGGATGAAAATAAGGAACCAAAAGAGGATGTTTATTTCAGATGTTCATGTAGTAAGGATGATGATTCCTTACTATTATGCTAAGGGAAAATATTTTCTTACAAAATTTGATTTTTGTTATAGAAAGTGGTACTAACAAGTGAATTTGGAAGATGGTCAATATTATTTGCAACTTAATGAAATGCACGAGCGTAATATGTTATGCATGGTAAGCATATGGTGAGAATCTGAATAAAATCAAGGACTCATGAACATATATATTAAAGCATGAGTAAGAAAACAGGTTAACCTATTTGATGTTATTTTGTTGCATGTTGTAATTAAAAATAAATGATTGATGTTTAAAAGAACTTTCTTGGACCCAATAATGAATGTTTGAGGGGAAAATAATCTCTTCTTTGAGTGAACACCAAGGAGAAAAAATTGAGGAACTAACTTTGCTTTGCTAAAGTAACTTTTCATGGACTCAAGCAGGAGGATGGGTGGAAAATAAATTCTTGGACTCAAGTGAGGAGGCTTGAGGGGAATTTTGAGAGAGTCTGTGATATCATTGGAAAGAACTAGGCACAAAGTTTGGCATCTAGAAAACATGACTTTGTTTGATGTTTTTGAGGGGAAATTTTTTAACTAGCAATCAAAATGGAGAGTAACCTCAAAGTTTAGCCTGTAAGTCCAATTGGTGTCAGCAACTCGAGAGAGAGTTATGTGTTCAACAGATAGCTTTTAAAGATGAGAAACTCAAGGGAGAGTTTGTTGATCAATAAAAGTGTTGTTGAAAGTTGTTCAACTTCATGATGAAACAATAAAACACATATTAAGGATTTTCCTAATAACTAGACTGATAAATGTCTTAATGTGTAAATGTTATGAACACTTAAGTAGGAAAAATTCCCTCAAGGGTGAGGGTGAATGGTAAATTTTAAAAGGTTACTACTTGAAATTATGTGAAATAGATTATTATAACTTGTGAATGAAAGAAATGTCTATCTCAAGTTGAGGACTAGTTAAAGCATCCAAAGTACTGGATGTAAAAGATGTCCTCCAAAAAGATAATTAAATCAGAATTACTTATGAATTATTTTGAAGGTAATCATGTATTAGGTCTTCTTATAATGACAAAAGCACAAACATAGGCTAAAGTATGTTCTGTAAATTGCAAATTTTATGTTGCACAAAGGACTTGTTGTTTATGTTTTGAGTTGGATTATGAATTAATTACATGTTTACTGAATTTTTTTTTGGAAGACCTAGTTTTGTTGCACAAAAGTGCAGATTATGAAATATAAAAGCTTGTAGAAATCATGAAACATTGAAGATGATCAAAGCAAAGATGAAAGACACGACAAAGAATGCGGAAGCAAGCAATAAGAACCTAGAGGGAAATGATCACAAAACTTTGACGAATATGTAACACCGAGGACTGTGTTAATTCTAAGGGGGAAATGATGTAACATCCCATTAGTACGCAACAGGAACACGTCAAAGTGTAAGTAAAAAAAATTGTAATTACTAATCCTAGCCTCATCAAATATTAGATGAAATTGATAATGCTAGGAGACGGAAAGCGTGCGCAACTAAAACTATGATTGGAGATGAATCCACTAGGGGGAGAGGCTAATGGCTACCAAAGCCTTAGGGATCTACTAAAGTTTAAACTGGTGTCATCATGATGACAGTGACGTAGAAAAAGGAAGATAATGACCATAAGTAAAGGTATTTTTACAGGCTCACCGAATTATGGATGAGAGCAACATTTAGGAAACATAAAGTAAAATGTATATATAAGTAATTATCAGAACCATGGCATAGTTAGAGAAGTGGGAAAAGTGGTTAAAGGTACTATGATTGAATTAACTATCTTTAAATGATCCAGTTTANATAAAGGGATGTATTAGTTAATAAGCAATAATATTCTTAAAACAAAGGAATACTTCTTATAACAAAGGACATGAGATTTTGAACTGTTTATATACAGTTGCATGCGAAAATAAAGATATTAAAATATTTTGAACCTCTACGCTACCTGTTGCTTTGATTAAAGAAGGAAAAATGTCACCTTTTTGAAGAAACATGGGAGTTACTTTTTCCATTTGTCGTAGTTGAGAAGCAAAAGGGTATTCTATGTAGGGAGTAACAATTTCTCTTGGAGGGGGACAATTTTTAGGGAAAAGGAAAGGATGGCTAGAGGAGAGGTTTCGATTTCCTCACAAAAACGACTGAAAAGTTTGGAGCGAGAGCTCCACCCCTCCAGGTCTGTGATTTAATATATAAACCAGGTGCTTCCACCTCATGTTTTCATTTTTAATTGCAGAACGTTATCTGACTCAGGTAAGCGCTTCCATCTCATGTTTGTGGTTTTGTTTAGTCTTTGTAAATTTTGATTGTTCATTGGTTATGTTATCTTTATTGATGTGAACACTATTTTCAGTATCGGATTCCAAGACAACGGTTTAAACATGCCTGTGATTTAACATATCCTGTATGATTTATTAATGCCTTTTTGATCTGAATGTTATGCGCTAAGGAATATGTGCATTTTGAGATGAGATTCTTGATATGAACTGTTGTTTTATTACTGCCTTTTTGGATCTAAATGCTTATTTAGATATGGAAATATTATTTGCTTGTATGTTAATTTCTGCATGAGGTATTGAGATCTTGAAGAACCTTTTGTTGAATTATATTTAAGATCTATCTGCGTTTTTCCATTGTGGGTCTGATCTTCCCGCATTTATCAATGCTTTAGGATCTAGCAAAATGTTTGTGTTATCCTTCGAAATTCTCCATTAGATTGTAAGGAATCACTGCAAGGGACTATCTTTGGTATTGGAAACGCTACTGGTGTAGCGATTTCCTTTTCTGCATTTTGATTTTTATTTGCATATTGTTTTTATTTAAAGATATGGAATGCCAATGAATGTAAATCACGATTTGGTTTTCATAAACATGGAATTGCTGATATTGTTTTATTTAAAGATATGGAATGTCGTAATGGATATAGATCAACATCTTGGTTTTCATAGTTTGGTTTTGTTGATATTGTTTTTATTTAAAGATCTGGAATGCCAATGAATGTAGATCACAATTTGGTTTTCATAGATCTGGAATTGCCGATATTATTTTATTTAAAGATATGGAATGTCGTAATGAATAAAGATCAACGTCTTGGTTTTCACAGATTTGTTTTTTGCTGATATTTTTTTGATTTAAATATATGGAATGCCAATGAACGTAGACTGTGATTTGGTTTTTACTAATATTGTTTTTATTTAAAGATCTAGAATTCCAAATGGATGTAGATCAAGATTTGGTTTTTGATGATATTGTTTTATTTAAAGATATGGAATGCCAAATGGATGTAGATCACGATTTGGTTTTTGCTGATATTGTTTTATTTAAATATATGGAATGCCGTAATGAATACAGATCAATGTCTTGGTTTTCATAGATTTGGTTTTTTGTTGATATTGTTTTTATTTAAAGATTTGGAATGCCAATGAATGTAGATCGCGATTTGGTTTTTGCTAATATTGTTTTTATTTAAAGATATGGAATGCCAAATGGATGTAGATCTAGATCGTGATTTGGTTTTTGTTGATATTGTTTTTATTTAAACATATAGAATGCCGTAATGAATATAAATCAGCGTATTGGTTTTCATAGACATTAGAGGAAATTTCAACTCAAAATGGGCCTTTTAACTCTAATTCAAATTCCATTTCATCATGTGTTAGCCAATGAAATTGATTTAAATTTGAAATATCGTATGGGTCTTAAACAATTTTTTATTATAAATTTGGGGATAGGTATCATAAAAAAACTATTTATTTGTTCGTATTTTTGACATATCTCCCTGTGTTTTACTCAAATTTCGATTGGGAGAGCTCGTTGGATGCGGAATTAAATTTCGCATCCAACGAGTACCCACTCGACATACTTTTGATGGACCCCGCTACCCCAAAAACAAGAAATACCTGAAAAATGTGATGATCTATCCTGATCGAAATTTGAGTAAAAACACAGTGAGATATGTCGAAAATATGAACAAAAAAGTAGTTTTTTTCTTTTCTTCCTCCAAAATTAATAAATATTATTTTATTATTTTTTCTTAGGAGGTCCATTTTGAGTTGAAATTTTCTCTAATGTTGGTTTTGTTGATATTGTTTTTATTTAAAGATATGGAATACCAATGAATGTAGATCATGATTTGGTTTTCATAGATCTCGAATTGTCAATATTGTGTTATTTAAAGATATGGAATGACGTAATGAATATAGATCAACGTCTTGGTTTTCATAGATTTTTTTTTTTTTTTGCTGATATTGTTTTTATTTAAAGATATGGAATGCCAATGAATGTAGATAGTGATTTGGTTTTCATAGATTTGGTTTTTGCTGATATTGTTGTTATTTAAAATTTTGGAATTCCAAATGGATGTAGATCCCGATTTGGTTTTTGCTGATATTTTTTTATTTAAAAGATACAAAATGCCAAAATGAATGTAGATCGACATCCTGGTTTTCATAGATATGGAATGCCTAGTATTTGTTTTATTCAAAACTCTGGAATGCCTCCTATAAATGTGATAAAATCCGGGAAATTGGTATGCATGCATTTTATTAGAACGGAACCCCACCTGCAATTTACATTTTGGGATATTAATTTAGATTATAAATATATGTATTGATGTGTAGATGATTTTTGCCTACAGATTATTGACTTATTAATAATTTGTTTATGTAAATCAACATTAAAGTGATGGTGTTTGGTAGATTCCTAATCTTGAAAGAATGGTATGATTAAAGTAAAATGTTTTAATTTATTCGATATGATTAAATGTATACGAATAAAAAGAAAAAAATATACTGCTACCTCGAGAATCTATCTAGGTATTTTTTTGTATGTTACATGAAAATTGCCCAATAACAAATTTAAAAAATTTCATATTAAATAATATTATTATCTTTTATGTATTTTAGAATAAAGCCACACTTTGAAGGATTTATGTTTCTTTGATAGTCGCTTTCACCAATCAAAAAATCAAATGAAAAAAATTTACAAATTCAAAAATCTATTTTTAATTTTAAAAAAAATCACTTTATTTTTTTAAAACATTAAAAAACTTTATAACATAAAATTAAACTAATGTAAAATAAAAAATATACTCATTACCAAATACTTTAGCAACAATTAATAAGTATTATTATATGCTAAAAACATTCTAATATCTCTGACCTTTCCTCTCATCTAAACATTGATTCTACATTTATCATCTCAAGAATAATGACAATCTTATAAAAAATCTCACTATATTGTTTTTTCCCTCTAACCCTAACTTTTGATAGATTAGGAAAGAGAATGTAATGTGAGATATATATCCACTTAAAAACCAATAAATTGTATTTAGGGTGTAAAAAGCAATTTTAAAAGTGTGGTATCAACATACTTACAAAATTATTTACTCTTGTACTCAATTTAATACCAAATGTGTACTATGCAAGAATTGCTTCCCACTCTTTGGTCGAAAATTCGAGTTTGAATACGAGACGCGTATATAGTTTTTGGTTAAATATTTCTCGAACATCATTTTCACTCTAGAAAAAGAGAGTTCATACTTTGTATATTAAGTTATAGTTAAATTCAAGATTAGATAGGTATCTTAGCTATCCATTAGAAGTTTACTTTTCATGGTTGGCCATTACATGACATGTGTATCCTAGTTGATGACAACATTAACAATAAATCCACTATGTTCTTCGTACCATGTCTTTTTTGGAGGGGTTTAAAGTAGGGACGTGTCACCTTCCTCACCCATATTCCTTTAAAGACATAGTCCATAATAAACTATACCTTTCCTTTGGGTCCTAAGGTTCGTGCTCTAGGAGATTGAATTGTGAAGAGATCAAGCATAAACCTAGTGTTACAAGGGTGGTAGGAGCAGGCGAGATCATCCCTAAAACAAAGAAAATAGAGAATCAAGTTATGCACGGGTCTTTGATTTATACTCTCCTCTAGGGCTCAAAATTTTTGATCCTAATTGGACAAGGTCCTTCATAATAATAGGGGATTTTACTAGAATTGTCAAACTTGTGAACAAGTGGTACCTATCACCATCAAGAACCCTAGCTCATCGAATAACAAGACTAAAAGTGTAAGCTTCTTGATTCAAGGACATCTCATTTCTATCAAGCCAAGAGAGAGATCAATTGTTAGGTAGACATTTAAGCCAATCATACATCAAGATTGAGTGTAAGGGTTATGCAAAAAGGAGGGGGAGGTTTCATATCACCCTATACCCTAAGTTTTATTATGCATCTTTAGATCATATGGTTTCAATAAATTTAATGCCAAGAGCATGCAATGTTTTATGTAGAAGGGAATTCAAAGCAAATGCATTAAGCTGTTGTCCACTATGTTGTTCTTTTACGTCAAAGTTACGAAATGTACTAAGAAACAATGGTTGTTTTCTTAGTTGGAAACATGTTTGTAGTGTTGGTTCAAATGGAATGGTACATATAGAATCATGAATATCAATTTTCATGTCATATTATTCATGTTAATCAATTATGTTCTTTTGGGGAATGTAAAAATTTACATAAAAAATGGATGATGGCTTGTTTTCAACAACAAAAGCAACAGTGTCAATGTTACCCCATTCAAGCTTTGTATTAGCAGTGAACATGGCCTTATCCTTTTCTATATATATTCTATGACACAAGAAGGATTCTAGCCATATCTGACGGCTTTGTTTCAATATTTCTTCAATTTCACAGTAATGAATGAACATCATCAATTTCCCCTCTAATAACTACCAAGATAAATAATTTCATTATATCTAACATGTCTAATTACAAATGGTTTTTTGTCTTTTGACTTTCCTATATTCAAAGGCATAAAATGCAACATATTCTACAAGGAAAATGTCTTTACATGCTTCATGTTGTGTAAGATAATTGTCAACAATGGAGGGACACATATTGTCTTTGCAGACTCATCGGGTTCATGTTGACAATAAATTAGGTGTCCTAGAAAACATGTTCTTCCTGATTGAAGTGATGTGTTAAAACATCGTTTTACATGAACTACAATGCATTGAAAATGGAAGGACAATGTGAACCACTTGTGGACTAGACATTTATTAGAGTCCCAAGAGGACATTTCCTAGCTTTCGTATCACTTGGATAGTGCCATCTCTACGTTTTTTCACTTTGTTCTTGTATTTTTGGAAGGTCTCTATCAATGTATGGTCAAATTTTGCAATATACGAGCTATAATATGTTGTAGCTGCGTAGGAATCTAGTATGAATTGTGCATCTATATTTGCAATCTATAGTTGGGAATAATTTTTGCAAAGGGGTTTATCCAAGTGTTAGATGGATGCCTACTCAATATAATTATAGATTTAGATATAGAATAATGAAGCAAGAAAATGTATTCTTCCCTATTCATGTGAAGCTTTTGTAAAGATTTATTTAAGGACATACTTTTTCTATAATGCTTTCCTTGAAAAAGAAAGAAAAGGTTATTTGCTTTAATTTTAGTCCATTATTGAGCATAATCTAATATAGGATGGAAAACCATATTTCTATCCAAAGGAGGTAATGGAAAGCCAAACTTGCAAGTCAAATGATTTTTCTTTTTACAACTATGTGTGTGATAATGAGTTTGCACTTTTTCCAGGTATTTAGAAAGAAACATTGAATCACAAGACAAATAGTTCTCAATGAATTACTCAATTGCATTACTCTAGGTATGCCCATATAAGGGTGCATTACGAATCCACATGGGACCATTTTGGAACTCCATAACAAGGAAATAACCAACAACCTCATTGAAAATTCAATTGTTGTTTTTTAGTAGCCTTAGGAATGTATTGAATCTATGTTTGTAATAATAGTTATAGGTTATTGGATGCTTTCTAATGATATAATCATGTATTTAAGTAGGAATTCACTAGCTTTAGATGCACATTTAGAATGCAAATGTTGCAATACATCACATTGTGGTTTCTAGAGGTGATTAGCACCTGTCAAAGTTTAAAAAAAAAATTGGAGGGCCTAATTGTCTAATCATTGCAAAACTTTCTTCTTCTTCATGTTTTCAACATAAACACTAAAATTCGTATGTTTTTAGGGACTGATATATAAGTAGAAACTACAATAACTTGTTCAAGTTGGACATGCCCTTAACATCCTTGACACATTTTTTTTCCTTTTGGTTCCATTTTATGTACGCATACCCATGCACAATAAAAAACTTGTTGTATGATGGCTCTTAGTGATTTGAAAAAAAATTAGTTAGATGCATTTCAAAGTCATCATCTTTTTGCAGAATCTCTTATTGAGCTATCTTGTGGTTTGATAATCACTGAACAATGTCATCAGGGTGACCACAAGCAATGATGTTGGAAAGTTGATTTCCTAAAAGAAGTGATCCTAGAAAACGTTGAGCAATCTAAAGCCCTTATATGGTTCAAGTTCAATTAATTTTTCTTCCAACTCGTTTGTCAAATGGGAGTGGCTAAAACCATGGACAACTCTTTCAGTTAAAGGTTAAAAAAAATCATCTTTTGAAGGAAGATCTATATGGTCAAAATAAATTGCTTGAGAAGTTGAATCATCAACATTGCTTTGAAAATTAGTCTCCCAATGGTGATTAAAGACAATGCATTCATGTTTCTATAATGGCATGTTGCACAAATCATGAAGAGAAAGTGTCACAGTCATTGGTCCAACATTTCCTAAAAGATATGCATTTTTATATTCCAATTTTCTTTTCAACATAACAACAATGATCATCGAATCATTGAAATCTTGTAGTAGTGCACATTGCACACAAACCAAATCAATAGGCACATTTATGATTGTGTCAATCAAGACAAATTGAGATCTTATGAATCGATCAATAGGCACATTTATTAACATTAAGACATTTCGTTATAACTTTCAAAACATTCACAAGTTTTAAATAAAGATGCAATCTATACAATTTCTAGAGCCTATCCCATGACTGTAAGACCATTGCGATGGAAGCCAATTAGTTCAAATGATGAAACCTCCTGATCATTTAAAAAAATATAGAACTGCAAGAACATGTGTAATATCTTCCCACGCTTGTAAGACCATCCATGATGGTAGCCAAAGAGCTTATCATAAACAAACATAAACGTAATTGCACATTGGTGTTAATGAAACAATATTGGGGTGTCGTTCAACCAAAGATCGTAGCCCCCTTTCTTGTAATAACAAAATATATTTATAAAATATATTACAGAGTGGCTGAAAGACCATCGTAGATTGATTCCACTATAAAATCCAATCACCAGTACTATAAAATAGTAGGATAATAAGACCCATGGAGGCCACCTAAACTCTAGTAGGGTTTTCAAACTAAATAATCATATTACATTACAGTGCCTAATAATGGATATAAATCTGACGCAACTTGAGAAGGTTTTAAAAAACAACCATTTTATAAATTTAAACCAAGAACCACTTATCTTATTATTTGTGGCTTCCAACCTAGCCCTCACTACCTCTGCCCAGATCAGACTTGAAACCACAATTTGTAGTTGGGTTAACTTGACTCTCAAATGTTAATGAAAGAGTGAATCGAAACTAAGGTTTGAACCAACATTGACCTGGGGCACACCTGGGATGGAAACGCAAGCTTGGGAGGAGGTGACCCCATCACTTCCTCTCCAGTGATGAAACCTGCAAGTAAAACCTCATTACAATTAGTGCAGTTTTTACCTTTAAAGAAAAATAAACTAGAATAAAACTTACAGATTATTGATTAATTACCTTGGATTTTTGGCAATGAGGGCCAGGGTTCCGCTCCTTCGATCACCCTTATATCTCCATATACCGTAACCACCAAGAAAAGAAACACTCAGTACTAAATGAAAAATAAACTATTGTAAAGCATTTAATAAAATTTTAGACTAGCAAGCTTAACTCACCTATTGGAATAGGCTAGACGTATGGTAGGAATCATTAGCAAGCTCATCAATTGCTATGTCGTTGAGATAAGGTCGGTCAAATAAATATTTGAAACAGTTACCTCAAGAAATGAACACTAACCCAGTAAGAAAAAAAAACAATGATTGTAAATGCAGTAAACCAGAGCAAGTTCTACATAGAGCCAAGTTAGGCCTCCACCATTCCTCCGAGCAAAAAACAAAACCAAATGAGAGCTAAGGATAGAGTAAATGTTTTTTTTCAAAACCCTATAGAACTGTATAAATCTCACCATCCAAGTGTAGGGTAGGGATCACATCCCATACTGCCTCGTGGTCCTGGTTGCGCTGCCAACTTGCAGCTAGGATAGGTTTAATGTCATCCGCAGAAAAAAATTTAATATCATGGTTGAAATTATTACATCGAAATCATTGTGAATCCAAACCTTGTATAGTGTAATAATAAAACCAATCATATAACCTATGCCATGGATCGTCGCTGTTAACATATGATATGTGAAACAGAACTGATAACATGTAAGTCAAACCTTGCACGAAACCTCACCATGTATCGTGGACATATACGTTAGCAATTTCATGGAGTTAGTTATGGGGCTAATGCCATCGTGAGTTATGGATAGACCCATACCTCTCCCATGGCATTTTATAAAATATGTTTAAATGGAAATACTTAGAATTGGGTTAGGATAAGGTATATGGAAAGGTTTTAATTCATAACATAGGACTAAAACATAAAAAAACCATATAAGACATTAAAACCATATTACATGCATAGTATAGGATTATGCATTATAAACTATAAACCATAGATAAATTATATGAGTAAGATTCACTAATTCACATAAAGGACTGTAAAGAGATGCATCAAAACCAACACATATAGGATCATGAAGAATTACATCAAGGACAAAAACATGTGTTTCCATTCCAATCGCAAGTAGGTACACCCTCGTTTCACAATAGGATTTGAACTTGAAATCTGATTTCAGAATCCAACGTAATCTGACATTTCGTACAGATGTGTCAGACAACAATCATAGAGAAGAACATCGACACAAAATTTTAATAGCGCCGTCGAATATTCGACACGTAAGGCGTCGGTTTTTCGACTTACCAGAGTGTCGAATATCCGACCCGGGAGTGTCGAATATCCGATGGTATAGTGTCGGATATCTGATGTTATGTCGACCCGGGAGTGTTTTTTTTTTTACCCAATAGTGTCATATATCCGACGGTATGTGTAGGTTTAAAAAAAAAATGTAAGATTTGAAATTTTTGGTCCCATATTTTCAATGGTAACTATGTTCAAGGCGTTGAATATCCGACGCCGGGCCATTATAGATATAATTTTTTTTAAAATTGGGTGATTCCATGAAGATGGGTAACACGTTTTGGCCAAATTTGGCGATGAAAACCTGATTTTTTACTCATGTGCTAGATAGAATCCCTCAAAACGCATATATGCCATGTGAATTTTGACTTGTAGTAAAAAAACAAA
>LPNX010569261.1:0-22794 GCA_001517045.1 Pseudotsuga menziesii | reverse complement strand
TATAATTTTGTGTTACAGCTCCATATTCAATCTCCATTGTTGATAATTTTGCATGATCAATTGTTAATTGTTGTGGGTGAAATTAATCTACTGCAAGCCTGAATTTCTACACATATGTGTCATAAAACCCTTCACCGATGCAAGCAATTCTAGTACATATTTTATCCTCTATTTCTGTGATAATTTTAGTTACCTAATCCCTGAATAGATAATCATGTTTGCTCATTGATTCACTTGAAATGTCCTCATCCATATTTATCATAGCTAAGAACTCCTTTATGCCATTCTGCATCCCAATAGGTGCTTGGACAAAATAATATTCATTGGGGCTCTTTACAAACACCTGCAAATACGCTCCTCCCTCATGGTTGTCCTCCACATGAGGTCCCTCCATTATACCCAAAACATTTTCTTCCATGAAACATGAAAGGTGTAATATTTTCAAATAATTTTGAAGTTGACATATCTACAACTTTGACTCTTTAAGGGATCTTTGTGTTCTCTTCAATAAGTCATTAGTGATATCCAACTTATTAGCAAGCCTTTCTAATTCTTCTTCTTCCTTATTCACTGCATAGTGATACATTTCAGCCATTATGAGGAGATGGTCTCTGTCAGACAATAGGTTCATATAGATCACCTTCATCTTGGCCATTCCTTCTTTCAGTGCTATGCACTCCTCCAGAAAGGCTTCTCCCACCATTTCTCCTCGAGAAGCTTTCCAACAACATCTGGCCACCAAGGAATTTCCTTAAGCTTTTCTCTGTCCTCCTTAAGTGGTCCACTCATATGATGTGGCTCACAAAGAAGATCTGTTACCACCTAAGTTGTACTTAGTAGTTTTTTATCAAGTGAGCTTGGTGATCCAGACAAAGATGATTTTTTTGGACTTCAGAAGACCTTCCGAATTGCTTTTGGGAAGTGCTTGTTGTACTATATCACATGTTCATACCCCGTGGAGGATTTGTAATAAAATTTTCTAGCATGAGAGTGTCTGTAAAAGACTCAGTCTCTTAGAATTTATTCATCAATTCGATCAGCCTAGGGTGTTTTTTCCCATGGTTATTATTGGTTGTTGAATGAATGACTTATATATTAGGAGTTTTTCACTCAATACCTTCAAACGTGGGGTGGTTGGCTTGGAATTTAGGCCTATTGAGGTTATTAGAGTCTATGTGTCAATGTATAAACATGCTAGGCATCATGGTCGAGTCATATGAACATGTCTAAGTCCCCCTAGGTTTTTAATTTTTTAAATTTTTAAATTTTTTTAAATTTTAATTTTTCCACAAAACTTAGGCTATTTTTTATTAGTCTAATTGGAAATTGGGTTTTCAATAAAAGTGGGATCAATAATCAGTTTCAGTCATGGGGGTGCTCATTTTCAAACTAAGAGCACCATGTAAACCCATAGATCCACTTTTTCTAATTTTTGAGTGATTTTTCCATCACTCGGGTCAAAATCCCTAAAAATCAAATATTGATTATTTAATTGATAAATTAATTAAATAATGGAGAAAACCCCAAATCCTAAATCATTGGGATTTGCTCTGATTTGACTGAAATCAGTCTCATCGGCTTGGGATTGACTGGATCTGACAATTCCTTGACTGAAGGAGGTGATCTTGGTTGATCTAAGAGTACATTAATGCATTCAATCTTGGGAATTGTGCCCTCCCTCTCTCCTCCACATGTGTGGGCTCATCTGGATGAGTTTTGGTGGATGCTTCAGTTAGCAGGTTGAGGTGTCAGTCAGATCAGCTCTTCAATTGATAGTTTCACTTAGTGAGACTTAGATCATTCTCAGATAGACACATATCAGGCTTAGATTCACTCCACATGCAGCTGCAGTCTCTCTCTCCTTGGGATTTGCACCCCATGGGCTAGATCTCCTGTTTTTGCTATAAATAAAGCACATATTACCTCTTCCAAGATAGTTAGAATTGGGATTGAGGTGTTGTTGCTATTGTTATATTGTTATTGTTCATTTTAAATAAAGAGAATATTTGGAGGCAAGACGGTGTCATGTTATTGTGTGTGTGGATGAAGATTGCCATGTTTTACTGAGGTAACCTGTATCTATGTTCATAATTTGCTGTTTTTTTGTGGATTCATTGCAAAAGATTGATAATAAGTTTATTATGATATTGATAGGAAAGGAGTTTGTTAATAATTTTACTGGCCATATCTTTCCTTTTGATGCATGTTTAGAAATCTAGATTCAACATGTTTTATAAGTTTATATGCATGCTATTCTGAAATCTCTGTTTATGTATTAACCGGATCTCATAAGCATTTTGGAAAGTCTTTGGATTCAGTTGCAGGTTCCTATATTGGAGAGGGTGCTGATCTATATTGATTCCTCACTTTCTCCAAAACTTTCTCAAAGGCATAGTCCCTCGACATTCCACCGGAAAGCTCCACAGTTGATCTTCAAGGCTTCCAACACTCTTTCTCTCTCTTCCTCCTTATAAAAATACAAATCTTACCTGGTTGCTTTGGTTACAAGATTTGTTATCATTAATATCTGTCATATTAAAGTAAAACTTACATATATCTATTATTTCAAAGCTCATAATCTATATCTTATTCCTAAAAGGTCTCATTAAGCATTCTAGATCTAGTTCAAAGAAATCCTTTGTTTTGCATGGCAATTTAAAGAAAATACATAGGTTGCATGCGTTAGATTTATATTTATATTTTAAAAAGATTAAATCCAGAAATCATTGCATATCTCATTGGCTTCCCAAATAGCAAGCCAATATCCCAAGGAAAGCTTACTTTCCTTGGTTCCTTTTTCATCGTTTTCGCTAGTTTTAACTCAGTTTTGTTTGGTTTAAGGTAGGCTGAGCCAAAGGTACTTTCAAAGTGATTTTGGGAATATTTCATTCTAACATGGTCGCTTTATTTTAGCATGAATAACATAAATAATAGAATATGTTGTTTGAAAGTGGATTTGGGATCGTTCAAATCCCCCTAGGGGGCTCCCCTTTGACTGTAAACTTTAAATTTTGGGAAAGTTGTAAGATCTTGGTTTCATCCTATATAATAAAAAAGAGTATTTAGATCATTTTAATGATTTCGTAACAGCATATAATAAAAAATTTCTCCGAATAGGCTCTTTCGAGCCCATTCCCCATCCCCCCTTGGGGGATTCTTGCCTTTTTTGTTATTTTTTGCATTGTCTTATTTCTGTTCACTTTAGATTAGTTTCATTCATGAAAAATAACATGCTTTGATTAATTTTTCATTATTCCATATTTTGAATTCAAAGTAATCATACTACTTACCCCACGACTTCCCGATTGACCCGAAAGGGGAAAGAGATGGGTGGTAAGCTAATTAGAAAACCGATGTTGTGTATCTCTGATTCCATTTTAATTGTTATTTCTCACATGCAAGAAGTAAAATTAACCCCTCCTGTATTTCTCGATTGAGGTCCACTTGGACCGAAAGAGATTCCTAGAGGGTCTTCTTTTTAACAAGAACACGCCCTTAAAATTTACTAAAATTGACAAGACTCCGGTGTGTATGCTATGCACTTGGATGTGGTTCATCTGATTAGTAAATATGCATCAAAAGCAACATGAGTGACTAGTTTAATTAGTCTTCATATTTCCCAATCAAACACCATCAGGTGAAAATCCAACGCCTCGATCAAAACGTAAATGGTGGAAAAATACCCAAAGGAAGTGGGAACTTCTGAAAAGTGACCTCGAGGCACCAATCTATGTTACACCTTCGGGTGCATTATGAACAACAGTCTATGAGACTCCATTCAGCCCACATATTCCTTGCGGGCAGCCGTGAAGGTTTAGTTTTGGACATACTCCAAGTACCCGCTAGGTATATCTGGAGTCCCCTCGCCTAAGTTAATTTACTCATACTTTCACATTAATTTAAAATGTACCAAGATACAATTGCACAACATTCATTCCATCACTTGCAAGCAGTCTTAATTATTTTTTGAATCCATTTTCAAGGCACTGGTCAACTATTTATTTCTTTCAATATATATGTGATTGGGTGTCATTTTGTGCTTACTTGTGGTTATCTCATCATGTTATCTGTTGTTTACAATTGTTAAATGAAAAATCCTAAAAAAATTACTCTTTAATACCATCATCATACTAAATAATTTTTCCTTAGTAACTTAATAGGGTCTACTCCCCTTGGGTTCGTTAGGAGTTGAGCCTAAATGGAGGAGTCAAGAACAAGGTGACAGCCTTGACTCGAGACTTTTTCCCAAGGACACACTGAGTGGCTTGAATATTTCTCCCACGTCCCCCCCAGGTATGTGAAAGGTGGCAACACTTTTTGGCACCGTTGCCAGGGATAAATATTTTAATTCCCCAGTACAACTTAGCTTAAATTTTTTCTAAATAACTAAAAAGATAAAAAAAATTGATTGATCTTGTCTTTAAAAAAAATAAATCTAAAACTTTATCCATCTGGCGACTCCACTGTCTAACATCCCTCCAAGAATTTCTACCCAAAGAAACCTCCGTCAATTATTCAATCCTCTCCCTGATCCCGAAAGGTTTATTAGGGAAATATTGAATAGGTAGACTTCTCGTAGAAACCTTGAAAATTTAGGAGACCAATCCCTCTCAGATATCCATCACTTATTTGTAGAGAGTCATGTTCACCAATATCAAGAAATGACATAATTATTCAAACCCCTTGACTTTTACCAGATAGCAGGTGCTCCCTATGCCATTCCAAAAGATGCTATCGAGAAGCTCCCCATATTTCAGGGAAATAATGCCATCACTACCAAGTCTCACCTTTGAAAATTTGAAAAGCACCTGGTCATTTATTACAATGATGCTGCCCATGACCATGACGATGTCAAAATTAAGCTCTTTTCTTTATCATTAGAAGATGATGCTGAAGAGTGGTACCTCGACCTAGATGATGATTCATATAAAAATCTTAGCGAATTCCAAGATGGTTTTAGGAAGAAGTGGGGAGAAAAGAAGGAACCAAGAAATATGCTTGCTTCCCTTTATAGCATAAAGAAGATGGAGAGTGAAACCATGGGTGATTTTAACACTAAATTCAGGCGTGCAGTTGCAGACCTTCCTAGATACATCAAGCCAAAAAATGCCTCTATCCTCATATCCTACATCGAATCCTTCACCAATGACTTAAGGTACCAGTTGAGAGATAAAGAACCGACCGATCTGAAAACTGCACAGGAATTGGCCGAGAAAATAGAAAAGAATATGCAATCTTTAGGCAAGTCCAACATTCCAGGTTACACTAGGGGAAACACTTCCTACAACAAAGAGAAGGGTAAAGCCATTGAATAAAAGGAAAAGGGAACTTCTAAAGATCCCATGGAAAAGGTGATAGACATGATAAAAAACTTGGTTACTAGTCAAAACCAACTAATGGCCAATCATTCTGCACAATTGAATCATATGAAAAATAGAATAATCACAATGGAAAGGAATAATGGACCTTGAAACTTTCAGCCCAAGCAGAATTAGATGTATCAAAATAAATTTCCTCAGCAAGAGCTTAGGATTCCAAACCAATTAGACTCGGCTAACATGGTAGAAGAAGTAATTCCATGGTGTAGAACCTATGAACAATTATTCCAAGAAAGCACTTGTTATGTTGCAAATCAGGTCATGGAACATGGACTTCCCGACGTCAGTAGTCAAGAAACAACTTCAAGTGAGCCTGATCATGTATACATGGTAGGCCAGGCCTACCCTTTGTCACTAGCTAAATAGTACAAACCTAAGGATGAAACCATTGCAGAATCTTATAGTGAAACTTATGATGAAAACCGTAATGTGCATGATGGGACTCCTACGTGTTATCCATATAATGATGACAGTCTGGAAGGTTTACTACCTTGTGACCTTTTCTCTAAAGATGAGTATGAAAATGAGGACAAGTATAACTTGGAGCATGATACACGTGACAAAGACTCCCTTATCTCCAACAAAGATGTTGATGAGGAGTCCTAGACATTCATGGAAAATCCAATCTATGACATGAATACAAAGGAAAATAATGAACCAGAAACTTTTGATGGTTTTGTTGATTCACCTGTCTATGGAATATATAAAGGAGAGAGCATGGACCATGTGGCCTTGGGAAACTTTGATATGGAAAATGAGCATGCATTTTATCCATATGATCAATCTGAGCCATATATTAGTATTAGTAATGAAGACAAAGAGAACTTGATATCGGAACTTGATATCAGCAATGGGGAATCCATCACATCTGACACAGATGGTGTTGATGACTATTGGGATTTTTGTGGATATCTTATTAAGAATCCTATCTATGCTATATCCAGCAAGGGGATTTTCTGTTTAGAAATTTGTGGAAATCCAATCTACTATACTTCCATAGAGGGAAGCATGGATCTGGAGACCTGGGAAAATCCTAGTATAGAAGAGCAGCATTCAAAACTCTTATATGGTCATTCAGAGTCATATCATGCAGAGCCGCACAAAGGTATCAATAATGAAGACATTGAGAAGAAGTGTTGTGAAAAGACATATATGATGTAGTTAGTAGAATATCAGTCTCAACTATCATCTTCACATATAGAGTTTCCTTATAATTTGGAGCCACTTGGGGCTTATACAATGAGTTATCATCTGGTAAGCCTTGATGATTAGTATGATGGTGTAGTCAATTTTCCTCATCATTTTGATTTGTATATCAACCCTATACAGTCATGGATAGAAGCATCCTGTGCAAGCACCTACCAGTTTGGGAAGAAGTTTGACGACATTATTCATGCCTATGATTTCCCATCCATCCCACCCATTCTGGATGATCACGCCGCGGTTTGCATTTTCTGAATAAAGAATCCTTACTTTGGCTAGTAACCAAAGACAAGGATTTTTTTTTTTTATGTTAATAAAATTCTTAGGTGGTTACATTGGATTTCTGATTACACTTAACCCTTTTTATATCATGCTTAGAGTAGGAAAATAATCTCCTTGAAAAAGAGCATTTACTTTCCACATTTTTGTTTTGTACTTAGCTATAATAAAACTTTTTTTCATTAGTTAGTTAAATTTATTTTGTTTAAATAAATCAGCTTAATGGTTCATTTTATTTTTATATAAAGCTTGTGCTATTGAGGTTTTCTTGTCAAGTTGAGATGTTTTTACAGGGTGTATAAACTAGAGATTCTAGTGTTCTTGTATCCTCTCCTTGGCATATGACCAGATCAAGCACACATCCCATAGTTGGAGCCAGATGTTACCACCTAAGTTGTACTTAGTAGTTTTTTATCAAGTGACCCTGGTGAACTGGACAAAGATGATTTGTTCGGACTTCAGAAGACCTTCCGAATTGCTTTTGGGAAGTGCTCGTTGTACTATATCACATGTTCATACCCCGTGGGGGAGTTTTAATAAAATGTTCTAGCATGATAGTGTTTGTAAAAGACTCGGTCTCTTAGAATTTATTTGTCAATTTGATAAGCCCAGGGTGTTTTTTCCCATGGTTAATATTGGTTGTTGAATAAACGACTTATATTTTCTGAGTTTTTCACTCAATACCTCCAAAGTTGGGGTGGTTGTCTTAGCATTTAGGCCTATTGAGGTTATTAGAGTCTATGTGTCAATGTATAAACATTCTAGGCATCATGGTCGAGTCATATGAACATGTCTAAGTCCCCCTAGGTTTTTAATTTTTTTAATTTTTTAAGTTTTTGAATTTTTAATTTTTCCACAAAACTTGGGCTATTTTTTAATAGTCTAATTAGAAAAAATGGTTTTGTAATAAAAGTGGGCTCAATAATTAGTTTCAGTCATGGGGGTGCTCATTTTAAAGCTAAGAGCACCATGTAAACCCATAGACCCACTTTTTCTAAGTTTTGAGTGATTTGTCCATCACTCGGGTCAAAAATCCCTAAAAATCAAATATTGATTATTTAATTGATAAATTAATTAAATAATGGAGAAAACCCCAAATCCTAAATCATTGGGATTTGCTCCGATTTGACTAAAATCAATCTCATTAGCTTGGGATTGGATGGATCTGACAATTCCTTGACTGAAGGAGGTGATTTGGACTAATATTAGAGTACATTAATGCATGCAATATTGGGAATTGCACCCTCCATATCTCCTCCACACGTGTGGGCTCATCTAGATGAGTTTTGGTGGATGCTTCAGTCAGCAAGTTGAGGTGTCAATCATATCAGCTCTTCGATTGATAGTTGTACTCAGTGAAACTTAGATCAGACTCAAATAGACTCAAATCAGGCTCAGATACACTCCACATGTAGCTGCAGTCTCTCTCTCCTTGGGATTTACGCCTCTCGTGGGATAGATCTCCTGTTTTTGCAATAAATAAAGTACATATTACCTCTTTCAAGCTAGTTAGAATTGGGATTGAGGTGATGTTTATATTGTACTATTTTTATTGTTCATTTGAAATAAAGGAAATCTTTGGAGGCAAGACGATGTCATGTTATTGTGTGTGCAGATGAGCATTGCCATGTTTTACTGAGGTAACCTGTATCTATGTTCATAATTTGTTGATTGTTTGTGGATTCATTGCAAAAGATTGATAATAAGTTTATTATGATATTGATAGGAACGGATTTTGTTAATAATTTTACTGGCCATCTCTTTCCTTTTGATGCATGTTTAGAGATCTAGATTCAACATGTTTTATAAGTTTATATGCATGCTATTCTAAAATCTCTGTTTACGTATTAACCGGATATCACAAGCATTTTGACAAGTATTTGGATTCAGTTGCAGGTTCCTAGCTTGGAGAGGGTGCTGATCTAGCTTGATTCCTCACTTTATCCAAAACATTCTCAAAGGCATAGTCCCTCTACATTCCACCGGAAGGCTCCACGGTTGATCTTCAAGGCTTCCAGCACTCTTTCTCTCTCTTCCTCCTTATAAAAATCCAAATATTACCTGGTTACTTTGGTTACAAGATTTGTTATCATTTATATATGTCATATTAAATTAAAACTTACATAGATATATTATTTCAAATCTCATAATCTAGATCTCATATCTAAAAGGTCTCATCAAGCTATCTAGATCTAGTTCAGGGAAATCGTCCGTTTTGCATGGAAATTTAAAGAAAATCCATAGGTTGCATGTGTTAGATTTATGTTTCTGTTTTAAAAAGATTAAATCCATAAATCAGTGCATATCTCATTTGCTTCCCAAATAGCAAGCCAAGATCCCAAGGAAAGCTTGCTTTCCTTGGTTCCTTTTTCACCGTTTTAGCTAGTTTTAACTCAGTTTTGTTTGGTTTAAAGTAGGCTGATCCAAAGGTAGTTTCGAAATGATTTTGGGATATTTCATTATAACATGCTTGATTTTTTTTATCAGGCATAACATAAAGAATATAATCTCCTGTTCGAAAGTGGCTTTGGGATCGTTCAAATCCCCCAGGGGGCTCCCCTTTGACTGTAAATTTTAAAATTTGGGAAAGTTGTAAGATATTGGTTTCATCCTATATAAGAAAAAATAGGATTCAGATCATTTTACTGATTTTGTAACAGCAAATAATAAATTTTTTCTCTGAATAAGCTCTTTCGAGCCCATTCCCCATCCCTGCTGGGGGGATTCGCGCCTTTTTTGTTATTTTTTGCATTGTCTTATTTATGTTATCTTTAGATTAGTTTCATTCATGAAAAACAACATGATTTGATTACTTTTTAATTACTCCATATTTTGAATTCAAACTAATCATACTACTTACCCCACGACTTCCCAATTGACCCGAAAGAGGAAAGAGATGCGTGGTAGGACTAATTAGAAAACCAGTGTTGTGTATCTCTGATTCCATTTTCATTGTTATTTCTCACATGCAAGTATTAAAATTAATACCTCCTTGATTTCTCGATTGAGGTCTAATTGGACCGAAAGAGATTCCTAGAAGGTCTTCTTTTTAACAAGAACACGCCCTTAAAATTTACTAAAATTGACAAGACTCCAGTGTGTATACTCTGCACTTGGCTGTGGTTTGTATGATCAGTCAAGCTACATCAAAATCAATGCGAGTGACTATTTTAATTAGTCTTCATCTTTCCCAATCAAATACCATTAGGAGAAAATCCAACGCCTTGATCAAACCGTAAACAGTGGCAAAATACCCAAAGGAAGCGGGAACTCCTAAAAAGTGACCTTGAGGCCCCGATCTCTGTTACACCTTCAAGTGCATTATGAACAAAAGTCTTAGAGACTCCATTCAGCCCACATATTCCTTGCGGGTAGCCGTGAAGGTTTAGTTTTGGACACACTCCAAGTACCCCCTGGGTATATCTGGAGTCCCCTCGCCTAAGTTAATTTACTCATCTTTTCACATTAATTTAAAACACACCAAGATACAATTGCACAACATTCATTACAGCAATTGCAAGCACTCTTAATTATTTTTCGACTCCATTTTCAAGGCACTGGTCAACTGTTTATTTCTTTCAATCTATATGTGATTGGGTGTCATTTCGTGCTTACTTGTGGTTATCTCATCATGTTATTTGTTGTTTACAATTGTTAAATAAAAACTCCTAAAAGCCTTACTCTTTAATACCATCATCATACTAAATAATTTTTCCTTAGTAACTTAATAGGGTCTACCCCCCTTGGCTTCATTAAGAGTTGAGCCTAAACTGAGGAGTCAAGAACAAGGTGACAGCCTTGACTCGAAACTTTCCCCCAAGGACACACCGAGTGGCTTGAATATTTTTTCCACGTCCCCCCAAGTGTGTGAAATGCGGCAACAAGATCCTACACCAATTTTTATTCCTCTAACAACTGACATATAATACTACTTTTCTTGTGGCATGGATCCACAACAAAAAACTCATTGTCATCATACAAGCCATCCTTTGATTTTTCTGCAAAATCACTTCCATGGTGTGAAGTGGAGGGTATCTCTGAAGGCTGGAATGACATGTGATCTATACAAGAATCAGAAATAATATCATTCCTTGGCATTTCAGCTTCATCATGCTACAAGAGAGTCCAAAATTCTGAACTGTGCCTATCTCTCTGCATCAGATTTTTCTCCTTCAACTTTACAAGTTCACACCTGACTGGTGGGGGCTTGTCTTCCACTTCCTTGGGAAGTTCCGATGATGTCTTTATATCTGATATATGTTCTTCTTTTGGATATGATATAAAATATCCCTCACCACCATTGAAAACATCTCCCTCCTTTACAATGGTTTTGTGATCACCAACAGAAAATATAGGAGTAATTTCATCTCTCTCACAATTGTCCTTCATCTTGCATTCCTCAAATGCAAGTAAATTCGTTTCCTTCCCCCATAGATCATATGGATGTGGGTGTACATAGATATTGAAAAAATCAGAGATGTTACTATCCATGTTTTTCACCTTATCATCATTAGAGGAAATTTGAGGTCTAAAATGGGCCTCCTAAGGAAAATAATAAAATAATAGTTAAAATAATAAAATAATATTTAAAATAAAAAAATAATAGTTATTAATTTTGGAGGAAAAATGAAAAATACTACTTTTTTGTTCGTATTTTCGACATAACTCCCTATTTTTTTACTCAAATTCTGAGTAGGAGAGCTCGTTTGATGCATAATTTAATTCCGCATCCAAAGAGTACCCACATTGCATACTTTTAATAGACCCCGCTACCCCAAAAACAATAAATACTTGAAAAAATGTGATGATGATGTCATCATCACCATTTTCTAGGTATTTCTTGTTTTTGGGGAAGCAGGGTCTGTCAAAAGTATCATGTGTGGGTACTCGTTGGATGTGGAATTAAATTTCTCATCCAACGAGCTCTCCTACTCGAAATTTGAGTAAAAACACAGGGAGATATGTCGAAAATACGAACAAAAAAAGTAGTTTTCTTTTATGACAAAAATGTCAATTCAACCATTATGGTTGACTCATTTTATAGAAATTATATTGGTTCTTCAATTCCAACTCACAATATTTATTGTTGGCACATTTTCTTATAAGGCCCATTTTAGACCCCAAATTTCTTCTAATGCTTTTTGAAGTGATACTAAGGTGGCTTGCTCCTCCACCAATTTTTCTGGTTCAGACTTGAGCGGTGTGGCTTTGTTTTCTTCTTCACTCCATGGCTTAGATTGTGACTATAAATATGATTTGTGTACCTCTTTTTGATATGATCCAAAATATGTCTCACCACCTATACATGAGCCAAAACATTGAGCAGTGATCTGGAGATCACCCACCCAAAAACTTGAAGTGCCTTCATCTTCAACTCCTTCACCTATGCAACAACCTTGTGGTGATTTTCACTTCACCTCATGGATATTTTATTTTCCTTTATCACTTGAATAACTAAGTGAATCATATCCTTTTTATAGGATCGAGAATGGATTTGGTACCTTATCCTGCTCTTCATCCTTCCCATCTAGATGGTTTGGACTAACAGACCCTTCTTCTTTTTCCTCATCAATACTTCCATTAGAAGCACTATATGTTTCTTCCTCTGGAAATTTTATGAAATTCTCCTTTGAAGGGTGGTTTTTCAGTGGCTCTCGCTTTTCCAAGAAATTTGATGAAAATTCATTCTCTGGAATAGTACTCATGTCACCACTTTTGGAAGATCTACTAAAAGAACACCCAAACAATCTCATAATGCTTGGACCAATAGATGTCTTTGCTGCATCTTCTCTTTTGGATTTTATTTCTTCTTCCTTACTCACATAGTTGTAACTACTTGGTTCCTCTATAGATGATTTTCTTCCATTTAAATAATTCTCATCCACATCCTTGGGATCAAATCCAAATCTGAAATAAAAATAATCTTTGAAAGGAATAAATTTACAAATATTTTACCCTAATGCAAGATACTCTTTGTAGTGTTGGGGACAGTTTTCACTTGCATCTATCATATTTGCTAAATCCTTCTTAGGATTAGCCATTGATGGTTCAACCATTTTTTATTCATACTCCTTATTTTCACAAAAGTAAACATCATGTTCTCTTGACATTTGCAATCCATCATTAACATAGATTACCTCTTCTTCTTCAATCACTAGTAGCAACCTCATGGTTGCAATTTTGACTTACTAATCCGCAATATTAGTCAACAGAGAGCCTTATTTCCACATGAGTGGAGGAAAGTGCTCTGACACCATTGAAATATCTCTGATCTGATTACATATAGGAATATTAATCAATTCTAAAAATTTAAATTAAATTTTCTGATTTACAAAATCTACCATTCGGTGCACTGACAGCGTAGGGAAATCAAGGTTTCAGGTAGGGAAATTTTGTAGAGGTAGAGTGGGTAGAGGAGATAAATAAATATTGAATGAATATTTGTAAATCCATTCCCCTAACACATTTTGATCTGGTACCATTGATATTTCAGAATTCGCTCCGCGGAAACTTACTTTCATGCTATTAGGTCACCAAACCGTGAAACTAGGGAATCTCAATACATCTTCTCAACAGAGGCTTAGGAAAGTTTTATAGGTGATATTAAGTCATAAAATAAGCTTATTTACTATTTATAACACTTTGGGAGAGCTCATAATAACTTGGGATCAATTTGGGAAAATTAGGCAGTTTTGGCTTAGAGAGACCCTACGTAGTGGAGGGTTCCAAAGGATAGTACATCCACAAAAAAAGAGGTTCTATAATTATGTATGGAGGATTGGGTCTTTCAGTGACCCATAGGAACTCTGTTTATGCAAGATATGGAAAAACTAGTTATTTTCCAATGCAAATCTAGACTAGGTTGACTTAAAATGAGTAAATCTCATCCATTTCGAATCAGATTGGAATAAAAATTGAAGACAATGATTATGATATCATATTACAGCCATAAACTCAAAATTACTCTCATCAATTAACTATAAAACTCTCTTCAACATTATGCATCATTACAATGTATTTTATTAACATAATACAAGGAAGGGGATGGAGGTTTGAACCCTTAGATATTGAAAAATATTGGACCTTTTAATGAAATATGATATACCGTAATGGATGGCTATGGGCTTCTAGAAAATCCTAAATCAACTCAAAGAGGCTGCTCCATAGCTCCAATGTAACCTGCAATGATAAGGGGAGAAGAGGGGAAGAGGAGAGAGGGAATGAGAACCTTGGGGCTCATCTCCCAAGAGCCTGAGGCACAACACTTAGCAAGGAAGCCTTATTTTTGTAAAAATAAACATAATAAACATCCAAAATGAGTCAATGGGGTTGAATTATTCTTTAATAGAGTGCTAAGTGACCTGCTTAGCAAGTGGGGATCCAAGGTGACCTCTGAGAGCAAGTCAACCCTCAACAAACCCTAACCTTATCCACATAGGAACCTCCCTTCAGTAATTTAGCAAGTAAGATCATGTGGAAAAGTTTCCAAGTCCAACTCATCTACTAAATTAGCAATTGTGCCCTCCTTAGCCAAAATGTTAATGCTTTGTTTATGATAGCTTTCTGCTTTTCCAACTGAGTCCCCAAAAGAAAAATTTGCTTTCCCTTTCCTAGACTTTCCTATTGTTTTCCATTACATATTTTCTTAGTTCTCTAAGAGGAAACTACACCCTCCTTTCCAAAAATTTCCTGATTTTATCTCTGACTGTTTTTCTACTGCTTTTAGGTACTTTCCCCTTTTTTTCCTATGACATCTTTTGTCATAGTGTTTCCTCTTTCCTTCCTTGGCAAGTAGTCTTTCCCAGTGCGCCCCACCTGACAATGTAGCTTATTTACACCTCATTAATTAGCATAAATAATTTAAATGGAAAATAAAACTTAGATACATGGCTTACTTAATTAATTATTACAAAATTTCCCTAGTAAGGATAATTAATGTCAAATTGAGCCCCCTCAGGAGTCTAGCATGGCCAATACTTTAATGGCCACTTTGAGGGGACATGGCATTATTTCAATAATACATGCTGGAAGTTTTTAATTTTAGAGTTATAGAGTTCCATTGTGGCGATCTAGCTGTGCTTAGTTGAGGAAAGGCCCTCTTCACTGAGTAGATGCTGGTGGCGTTAATTGTAAGTGTGTTTGTTCATGTGTTTGTTAATATTGTTTTCATAGATATTATTCATTTTGTTGTTATTTATGATTGTTGTTGCTAATATATTGTTACCAAATGTAGTGATCTCAATAATGTTATAGGATTTGAATATGTTCTCTAAACCGATCTCTTTTAATCATACAATCATTTGAATACTTGCAAATGTGATTTAACTCTATTGCAATGAGTGAGTGTAAATTTAGTTTTATTATCTTAATCTTGTCTCCAAAGAAAGTGTGGGTGTATACAGATTGATTCTAATTTTACACATTGTAAATTCCATTTTATGCTTGAGTTCATTTATTTTGGATTTCATAATAGATGATAATGTTGGGTGGAAATTAAGGTTGCATACACTTTGTGCGATAGCCTTCAAATAAAAGGACTTCCCTGGGTTGACAATTTATGTTCTAAGATTTTAAGCTCTTTATTTAATTAGACAATTAAATTTCCCCAACAACATCTCTCTTGGAGTTTATAGAACCTCTTTGGGAGAATTTTATTAGTACGACATAGCACTAGGTTCTCATATTCAAACTAATATCTCGTTCTCCTTTTTTTAGATGAATGTCCAACCATGTTCCCAACAACCTCAATGACATTTTGAGCCCATTTAGGCCTAGGATTGGATCTTTAATTGGATTTGTTTGAACTTCATCCTCAATAATAAGATCTGATTCAACTTGGCCCCTAGCTTTGAATTCTAAATCATCACAAGAAACATCATCATATGCAAATGGTTTAGGTAGAATGTATTTACCTTCCCTTTTAACTGGCTGTAGATATTGCACTGTATCTGAGTATGGAAAAAAATGCGAGAAATCATATTCCTTGAAGGCATGGTTTGCAATACCTTTTCTATAAGCTTACCAGTAGAGATATCTGAGATCTCAAATGAGTCAGGTTCAAATACAACTCTCTTTGGTGAGCCTATATGAGTAATATGATATACAGAAAACATATTTGCTTCTAAGGAGGGAACACATAAGACATTTTTTAACACTCCATGTTCTAATTTTATTATACCCTCCCCTTATGCTCAGATCTGAGTATCATCTCCCATGTGAATACTTGGGCCATCATATATTTTAAATTAAGAGAATGATTCTTTGGAGGAAAACATGTTGTTGGAGGATCCTGAATAAACGAGGAAGGATTGATATTTTGAAAATCCATCCTTCATTGCATGTCATCTCTCATGATATTCAGTCTTGCCTACAGAATGAACATTCCTTACGCCTTAAGGGAGGACAATATTGTGATGTTCAAGAAGTATTCACATTTGATCAATGGTTTTTTTCATACAACTTTTCTCTGAATGGTTTCCTTTCTTATGATAGGAATTATCTCCAAATTCCCCTTCTGAATCCCTTTAGCTTGTGCATTCTTGGTATCCCCATCCAAAAGAGCTTGATTCTTGGAGGCTCTTAGGGATCCAATTTGTATCAACTTGTCTTGTTCTTGAATGAGGGATTTAGTGATTGCATCAAGTGAGGGAATTCACTAGTTTGGGGTTGTTAGTATCCCATAGTATAAGGTGGAGACAAATACTGAAAATTATGGGCCAATTTTGCTCAAAATGGAGAGCACCATTTTCTCATATTTTTTGTCAATTCCACACTTCTTGCACTACATGACCAAATAATAGAACTTGGAGAATAATTGTCAGAAGGTTTCAATATTTCTGGGTTGTGTTAGAATAATCAACCCATAGTTTACCCACTTAGACATTAATTTAATTATTTCTATCTTATTTTCCTAGTTCATGTGTCCCACCTTGTGCAAGTTGTCATTTGCCTATCCATAATGGTCAAACTTGCCTTATTTGACTCATGTAGTGCATGGGAAATCCCAAGGAATCAAATCTACTTTATTCCTGGCCTCCTAGGCACCCTTCTACTTTTTCTGCTTTATTCCCTGCTTTTTTAGTGTTTTAAGGCAAACGAAAAAGCTAGACTAGGTGAGGTTGACTAGTTTTTTGTCCTACACATCCTCCTCTCTTTTCTCCATGCAAAAGCATGTATGAGCTGCCATTCCACCACTCTTTAGCTTGCCTAATCCATTTTTCCAATTCGTGAGCTCCATGACAGATTTGGGATCAACTTTTTACACCTATGGGGGATTTGCTTATTTTTGGTAAGCCTGCTTTATGCTAGATTCGAATTGCTCCTCTTGCATTAGAATCCCTGATGTATGTTATTTATTCAGCAACCTATTATTTTACAGGGTTGGCTATTGTACACTGAGTTAATACAGTTTAGTGTCCAGCTCCAATTTTTAGTCTCCTTATGAGTGATTTTGCATGATCAATTGTTAATTGTTGTGAGTAAAATTAATCTATCACCTGGTTCAATTTCCATAGGTTGAAGAGAAATAAATTTATTCTCCAAAGTATGGCCTCTCAGCTCATCCTTATTTCAAAACAATGATATGAGATTCTACCATACTTCCCTTGGTGTTTTTAATCCATAAAGGTAGAATACTAACTCCCTGGATATATGAATGCACATGAAACCAAAGGCTTAATCCAATTTGTTCAGATACTTTGATTTCCCTAAAGGATGTCAAGGATTGACCTCATTCCCATAATGACCCTGTACACACCTTTTTTATGCAACACAATCTGCATACCTACTCTCCAATCTAGATAATTGAAGGGTGTGAGGATCCTCAATGAAAATGATGCTAAATTATCCATTTTGCAGCTTCAAGAGCAACACAATTCCTCTGAATTCTTCAATTTACCTACATAAAACTTTTAATTTGAAGGAAAACTAGTTCCACCACTCTCTACTTTGACATGTTCACATTATCAGGGTGCTTCACACTTGGATAGAATTCTCTGGATAAGTCCATATGGATAAAGGAAAAGATACCGGGAATTATGTGGAAGCATGTTGTTTATGGTGCAATAATGGAAGTTTTCAAGGATTTAAAATGGCATGGGAACCTTCTTTGATACCATGTAAATTTTATCAAAGATACAGGATCATCAGACTAGATTTAACCTTACTGTGAAAGAAGAATGAATAAGAAAACATAATTTCAGTGCTATAATATTTGTCAAACAATCATGGTGAAATTATTCAGACAAGAGGCAAAAATCTAACAACATACCGTAATTTCATAACCATTAACCTGCATGTAATACATCCATGATACAATGGAGGAAATTTGAATCCTCTAGGACTAATTCGAATTCCATGTCTTGGACTGACTCCAGAGATCACTAACTATGGGTAAATCACCACTGGAGACACACTAGTGTAATCTAGACAACTAAATGAGTTTAAATCAGTTAACTGACCAAGGTAGGTGAGAAAAGGAACCTAACCTCCTTCAATCATGCAAATGTGGTGCTAGGATAAATAAAGATGAACTAACTAATTCCCATCAAAGAATAACTCAACATATACTAGGGTGAACTGATGGTGGGATTCTCATGACTTAGTGCTGGGTTCCTAAAATATAGGGATTTCCTTTTGGATCTCCTAAACTCATCTAGACTAGCACATCAAGTAGTAGGTGGGATTCAAATAACTTCCCATGGAACTAATGAAGGGGAAACATATTCCTAAGATATGAAACTCACATTTAGACTATGATGGACAAGAGAGGATTACAAATTAATCCTAACAATACTTTGATGATTAAAGATAAATGTTTGAAAACTATCTATTATAAGATAATGCTATGATGATGTTAATTTATTATGTTATTTTGAGATCGTGAAATGATTTGATTATGATCAAATGTTTATGTATGAAACAAAATTATGAAATGATGACTAAATTAATATGATTAGGTTTATGGATAAAATATACTATCATGGGTTTTCAAGTGTGTTAGGAAAATATAGGGACATGTGACGTGAGGTTGTATTGATACACCATAGACTCCAAACTGAGTCAGGTATTCATTACAGGTGATGTTAGCTTGATGTATATTTTATATTATTATTTTGCTTTAAAATATTTGATTTGTGTAGTATTCATGTGTAGGAAATGGATTGTAAATGAAAATCAGTCCACATTAGGTAATGGGATTGAATGGAAAAAGGATGTAATACTAGAAATATTATAGGCGACGAATTGGAAAAAAATACATAAGTTTTTTCTTGTCACATTCTTGTTTCCATGAGGGTAGGTCACAGACTTGGTCACTCATGAGGGATTGACTTGAGAGTGCACAATAAGGACATGGACTTATTCTCCGGGAAACACCAATCGCTCAACATGGTTGACTAGACATAATTAATGTTGTCTCAGTCATCGTACTAGTACCCACCATGAGGGGAATATTTGAAGTGAATGAATGGAGCATGGAACCCTTGATATCCCCATCGCAACAAAAAAATGAAATTTTAAATTATACACTAAAATGGTGGAAATATTTGAAGGGCATGCATGGATCATGGCACTGTTGATATTCCCATTGCAAAAAAAATATGATAGTTAAAGTAAAGCACTAAAAATGGGTAAGTAAGAGTGTTTTAAAAATATTTAGAATGGATATTTCAATTAATTAATATGTGAGTGAAATCTTAGATTATTGATATTAAATGTGAAATTGTGAATAAAGAAAAGTGAGAAAATAACTAATAGTAAACTCATGCAATGATGTTGCATATTTGATCCCATTCACCATGGTTGATAAGAACTATAATATGTGATGAGTCAACATAAAAGTCATAAGAGGGATTAACCACAACGTAGTACTTCGATAGAACTTGATTCATTATGGCTCTACATATTCTTGTCTTGAATTATAATGTGATCGCAGGAAATATGTGTATGCATAGATATTGTTCGATACATGAAACAACATTTTCAATATGAAATGCACAAAACTAGATTATTTACTTTATTAGATAAACTAGAGTATGCACAAAAACTAGATTATGTGACACCCCTAGGTTTATGGTGTTATCCTATTAGTGAATTGTACCTAGTTTTATGGTTTCATCCACTAGGTTTATGGTCTCATACTATAAATAAATCCTATAGGAATATAGGGCCAAACATGACTCCTTGCACCACCATAATTTAACTTGATATCAATTTCTAATTTCCTACTAGGGAAATATTACAAATGGTGCTCATATTTGTATTAGAGGCTTGTAACTACCCATGGCATTATTTATGTTGATATTGTTTAGTTGTTATAATTCCATGACTGTTTGTATTCCATCACCACAAGAGAAACACAATATTTAAATAGAGTTCAATCCAATTCCAACATCTTTTGAACCTTTAATAATTGTCCTATCAAGAAAAGTTTCTTCGAGTTAATTATAATTTGGGTGAAATTAGAGAGACAATTGTTGCACAACATTCTAGGTAATAAGTTAATATGGTGGAACCTCTTGTTGAACAATTAGACACCACTAAATATTCCCATGAGCATTTTTACTCTCCTCCAAAATTTTACCCACAATTTCAAGAAACGGTAAGAACTACCACAAGTAGGACAGTCGATGTTTCCAAGATATTGGATTAAGTTTTGGTTGTGAGTGAGTTGTGAGGGAGGACAAATTTTAAATATTTTTTTCTTCCTTAAGTGATATATCTATGGTTTGAAAATTTGCAAATATGCTATTCTTCTTGATAAGTAATCTCAAAAGGACTTTAGGTTTGGGACCTTTATATATGCATAATTCCTTGTGAGCTTGCATACACTATGGCCCCATGTCATAGTTTAGGTTGTAGGGCCTGTAAAGCCTCAAATATGGTGATAGGGGGGCATGATACCAAATTTAACTATCCAACTATCTCGCATTGCTCCTAGATCCCCTATTATTTTTTCTATAATCTAGAGTGGGTATGCCAAAATATTACAAAACATTTGAATAGGGAAATACCTAAATCTTGTTACAAAAATGGAGAAGACAAACCTTAAAAATATTCTAGAGATTATTTTTTGAAGAATGTAAAAACTATTCATTTTGAAAAATGTTAAAAAAGTTATTAGACTAGAGAGGAATGGATGGGTACCAAAGATCAAATATATCAACAAGTTCAATGTATCCCACCTTTGATGAGACAGAGCATATTCCCCCTAATGAATTTCTACAACCCTTTAGTAATATAAATCTGTCTCATCTCGTAGCTATTTTCTTCCATTAGTGATCTTCAAGGGATAAATTAGAGTGTCATTCTAGACCTATAAAGTCCCTATACAAGATATGGGTGAAGGAAATATGATCCTGGAGCTCTTCTTTTGGTTTTGTTGGTTTTATGGTAGCATAGTTTTATTTTCTTTTTTTTTTGTAGGAACAAGGGAGTTAGCCCTTATTGAATAAAATAGAATTTTGGGGCCTTCATTCTTTACATATAGAAGGATTATGTGCCCACATAAATAATAAGTGGTGGGGTATGCATGACCATCCTCCTCCATGTGTATTACATTGAATATTAATATGGAAATTCATTAGTAATATAATTCATGTGTCATGTGGTGTGTGTTTATCTTGTCTTATCTATATTTTTATTTGTGCTTCTACTCTGATTTTCAGGTTTCATATTGTAGAGTTCACTGTAGTTAGATTATATACATAATTTGGTTTCTTTTAGGATCATTCAATAGTTATGGGAATAACTTAGGTTGAGAGGAATAGTCTAGTTGAGTAGGCACAATAAAAACCCTTATGGTCAAGGAAAGGCAATGTTACATGACCTCAGGTGCTGAAGAAAATTTGGGAAAGAAAAATTCAGTTCCATGACATCTCTCTTCTCTATATTGTTATCATAAGGAACCACCATCTTAATTTGATAAAAAAGATAGTGTGTAACATATGTTGGAAATCATGGACGTATTAATCCTAGAATGAAATAAATCAAGGGAATTTTTTTTTGTTTTAGGTCACCTATCTCCTCCTAATTGCTAGAGATTGCACCATTCTATTCCATTTTTTATATGACCAATCTTATAAATATCTAGTCCAAACCTAGAATATATTAGTATTAAAGGAAATACAAGTCTTTTCTTCTAAGTTTTCAGATCCTTAATTGTTTACGGTGGATTTTGATTCTTAGCACACTGCATCCAGTGAACTAGATGTGGAATGGATGCTTTTTTTTTTTGCTTAGGAATTGTTTTGAATTGATGCATGTATTTCATCACTCATTTAGATTATTTTTCCAATGTTTTTCATCTCTATCTCACTTAGTAGTGAAACCCATTTTAGGACTATCGTTACAAACTCATTATGGTACTAAAAAGGTCAATCTATCATAGGGTATCAATCCATAAACCAAGACCAATACAAAAAAAGAGGAAAATCCAAACCAACCAACATCAAGAAAGGAATCAAATTTTCAATATTTCATTGCAATAAAGGACCAAGGCTAGAAATAGGTAGATCATTCACATGTTTTGGAGGAATGGTCACATTCCTTAGTTTGCTCATGCAATCCATGTCTCTACCTTCTATCCCCCTTCGGCATCTCTACCTCGTTTCTCCATTTGGAATATCTAAGTCACACACCAAATAATTTGGTAAGATTTGAATGAGTCTCACTTCCTGTAATTCGAGTTACGCATCAACCACTCTCATCTCCTGTAATGGGAAGAAAGGGAGGAAGGGGAGTGTGGTTGCAGTGTTCATAAGAAGGAGGAAGGGGGGTGTGGTTACTAATGTTCACAATGAGAGAACAAGAGGAATGAGAGTGTGTTCAACGTGAGAGGGGCCTATGTAAGTTAAAATTCTATGTTTAAACTTTTGTTTTTTTTAAATTGTATAATTATCTCTCTCTCTCTCTCTCTCTCTCTCTCTCTCTCTCT
>LPNX010569228.1:42112-82998 GCA_001517045.1 Pseudotsuga menziesii | reverse complement strand
AAAAAGAAAATATTAATGCTCATCCCTTAACTGTTAATGTAAATCCATCCAAAGAAATAACTTGAACATAGTTATTTTGTCAACTAATCCATAGTTGGCAAAAGTTTCTTTTAAAAACATTGAATTTCATGTTTCAGTAGCTGCTGGAATGTCACCATTTCAGTAACCGTCAATTCTTTAATTTTGTTATATGAAATTCAAACATTTCATCAAAACAAAATACAATTTTGTTTGATGAAATAATGTTTTTTAAAGGCTGTTGGGTAGGGGCACAACAGGTCCTTATCCTAAGTTTGTGAGTCATTGTCGATCTTGATTGAATTTCATATGGTCGTATTCCAAGGTTCAAGTGCATGGTTTGTGATTATATTATAACTTCCGCCACCTTTACAAGATATGTCGAATATATGATAAGATATGCATGTATTATGGTTTCGTCGAGATTGATTTATGTCACAGCTTATATCCCGGTTCACCTGTCGCGAATCCACCACGCTATCATCCACTAATACTTGAACTGTCCATCACATTAAGTCTCGGTACGTAACCTCTGGCGTGGCTGCTTGGCAATAGACCACTTGTGCTACTTGCAGCGAAGGTTTCCTATCATTTAAGTCAGGGTTGAATCATGATATTATCAGCGTTCTAGGGCCTTCAACCGTCATTTGTGTTACCACTCCGAGCGCCGATGCTTTCGTTCATGTCAAACCCGCAGAGGTATAACCTGCGCTCATGTATGGCTTACCCTGTTCATTACCTGGTGTTGCTCAGCCTTCATCCCGAGTGCTCATGACCTGGTCTTCTGTCTCTGGTTGAGTGGTGGTACGTATTTTGTGTGTGGTTACACATTTGTAATCAGCCAGTGATGGCTCCTGTCGTCAGGGTTGAACCCTGCGAGATGACCTTGTTAAACTCAAACCCTGAACTCTCGAAAAAGGTCAGGAATGTGGGGTGGCTTCCATTCTTAGAGAAGTTTTCTGACTCGAACCCTGAAGTTAGCAGAGTCTTCGCTCTGTCCCTGGTTAATTACCAAGCTGAGGTTGGTGATCTCTGCTTCCGGGTTGATGAAAGATCAATAGCAGTCGCAATAGGTTTGTCTCTATCTGGGCAGAGGTAGTTCAAATACCAAAAGATGGACATTACCGAATGGAGACGATTGTTAAATAACCCGATTCAAGAAATTTCGTTTCGAACTGGGGTGGCACGTAAGTATTTTCTTAAAGAATGGCGTCCGGTTCTTGATTTAATTCATCGATATTTGACCTGTGAATGCCGGCTATCTTCGGCATACGTATATCATCTTCGTCTGATGGCTATCTTTATAAGGTTTCCTATTAATTTTCCTACTATCTTCTGCACAGTTTATTTAAGATGTCAAATGCCATAAAGAAGGGGCCTAAACATGTCAGCCACATTCTTTTCCATCACGGTCTAGTTCGAATGTTGATTGATCACGAGCTGTTGAAATCAGGTCGCTCATGGGAGCAGTTTGTAGAGTCAAATGGTTTTTCATCCTTTTTTCATTGCATGCTTGACAGTCCTGAAGACTGTAGCAAGCATAGGGATTCAGGTTCGGCTCCGTTCTTTTCCTCGCGCAAATCTCCGTCGAACCCTAGCCGTAAGGGTTCTGAACCCTGTAAAGAGCCCATGAGTAATCCAGTGAACAGTACTCATACCCCTATAGGTCCTGGGCATATGAAGAAGATTTCATCTTTGTCACCTGTTACTCCGCCCATCAGTACTGATAAAATTGGTGACTATACTGGATTTCAACACCAGTTAATTTGTGACTATACTGGATTTCTTTGTTGTTTGTTTTCATGTTCAATTTTGATGATCAGGTATTTATTTAGTTTATTTCTTGTTTGGTATTTATTATTTATTATTTCGATTTGTGTTATGTTTTAATTTTATTATTATTTGATTTGTTGCAGGTGTTAATTTTGCTGTTTGCGCCCGGATTTTGTCAACTGTGTATCTTTGCACGATCTCGCATCAATCAGAACAGACCGCGTAACAAGTTTTCCAGGTGTTGTTTATTGCTGGAATCTTCGATTTCCATGGATCGTCTTGATGATTTGCTTATATTGAAAAATGACACGTTACACTTGTCATTTTTAATTAGAAATAAATTGGATAATTCGATCTAGTTTATCTCGAGCTTTTAGGGATGTTGATTTTTGTAAAACATGTATAAAAGGGTTGAAAATTGAAGGGAAGAAGGGATCGATAGTTAATGGAAGGGAAAAGGACAAGAATGGGTTTGATTTCGTTGTGACTCTGGACAACTATCCGTCTGCAATCTCAATCTTTTAAACTGGTGATACTGTTATATATGTTTACTGTTTGAACACTTTGCATATGTTCTTGGTATCTGTTAGTCTTGTTTTTTCCTTTTCATACTTTATTATGTTTGTTGAATATCTCTGTAGAAGTTTACAAACATACATTTCTGCTGTAATTATCGATTTTCATGCTTTCAATTTTGCTAATATATCATGTTATGTAATTGGCAATCGACATTGATGCTTATATGATTTGTAATTGATTACTGTATGGGCCTGGTTAATGTTTATCTTATGTAAATATTACCTATGTGTATCCATGTGGTAATTCTATTAGCATTAATTGATTTCATGGTTAATTTCTCTCTCGCTCCTGATCAGGATAATATATAGTTAGGGTTATATATTGTTTATTTTTTGGTGATTATATTACTTGAAAACCTATTCGTATCAGATTCTGTTTCTATGAATTACATTCAGTTTATCCCTTTTGTAAATGGTTGTACAAGATGTATATAGCAGGTTTGTGTACAATATTAACTATGTTTACATTTTATCTTTTCAGCTTTTGTATCCTATATTTATAATTCATTGATTTAAGCTGATTCAATATGTTAATCTAACATCCTGTAGCATATAAACTGAATCAACCTTTGTAAATTATAAAGATAGGTTTCACTGACAATCAGTAGCAGTAGATTTAACCATTAGACTGTTAGTGTTCCAGGCCAACAGAGCCTTTAAACCTGTCGGGAACGGCTAACCCAAACATCTTGGAGCCTTCCCTAAGGATCCCGATCTGGGTTGTATCCCTCGTTGCGGGCTTTTTCAAATACGCCCGTCAACGATGGCGCTAGAAGGAGGTCCAGCGTAAGCCAATGGCTGATGAAAACAACCTCGTAAACAAAGATAATTAGCCAAATACCCCTCAAATACAACCTACTGCACAACCACACTCTCACCGTTCATCACGAGTGAATGAAACCCCAGTGAGCGACTCTGTTCAAAATCTGATCTCTCAGTTCAATTCTCTCGGTATTCACTTACCTGAAGAAATAGACTAGTACAAACAAGCCTTAAACGAATCTCGTAGAATTTTGACAAGATCTTATTCGAACCTTACTAGGTGACAGCCTTCTGAGTTACCTCTTCCGCATATTACTCGTCCTCGCACTCGTAATCCTGAGTCATTTCTGGGAGAGCAAGAACAGCCTTTAGGTTCCCATCCTGATCCTCACGTACACCAATCTTCCACAGGCACCAACCAGCCTTCTCCTTCTGCAGGACCACTTGCTTCAGGAGGGTCTTGTCGACCACCATCATCGCCTCATTCTACTCCTCGTGTTCCTCAAACACCACCACCACCGCCTCCAAATCCAGGAAACATGGCAGCTACAAATCCCCCAAACCCTAATGCTAATATGCCATGGCTAGCTCAGGATGCAGTGGTCATTCCAGGCGTTCAACATCCTTTACCTAAACACCCTGATAAATTACTGCCTAAGTTCAACCCTGAGTCAAAAGAGCCAGCGGAAGACCACGTCAAGAAGTTTATGTTGGCAGTCCGACTCTTGGATGTGGAACATGAAGATGTGGTCTGCCGGCTTTTTCCTTGTACATTCGAAGGAAAGGCTTCCACATGGTATTTTTCACTTACAGTCGTTTCCATTACTAGCTGGAATGAATTTGATCTTGCATTTCCAAACAAGTTTGGAGATGACAAGACTCCTGCTATTTTAGTCTCGGAATTGTCTAGAATTCGCATGGACCCCAAAGAAAAGGTTAAAGATTTTAACCAGCGTTTTCTAACTTTGAGAAACAGGATTCCCGCTACCGCAAGGCCAAATGAGGACGTTACTGTTGAATTTTAAACTTCAGCCTTATCGGGAAAGATATCCATGTTTTTCAGGCAAAAGGCCAAACTTACCCTAACCGAAAACTTTGAAGAAGCAATTAAAGTCGAAAAGGATGTAAATGCCACAAAAGCAAATCCCGGGGTAGATAATGATTCAAAATCTTCTTCTCGAAAGAAGACTGACAGTCCTGCCAAAAGCTCTGACAAAAGGGGCCAAGATTCCTTAGATCTTGACAATTTACAAAGAGTCATTAAAAAACTGTCTAATGAGATCATAGATTTAAAAAAGGGTGCTTCTGAAAATACCACAAAAAAAGAACCACCTAAACAGTTTTTCAGAAAACCTTTTCAAAATTCAGCTGCGAAACAAACTCCACCCTCTGAAGCCAACAGCGTTGAGGAACTCAATAGCTTCCTCAAATCAATATTTTCAGATCTAGAAACATCTACTGAAAATGAAACTCAGTCTTCCGGATAGAGTTCTCAAGATATCCAAGAAACGGATGATGACAATTACGATAAACCACCCCATGTCATCAGTCATTTCTGGGACACCTCAGAATTAACTGATGACGAAGATGTGGCTGTTGTCAATGTAAATCAGCATCAGTACAATACCAGAAGTAAAAAATACCAGCCTTCAACTGAACCTTCTACAACTGTTACAGATAATAGTTCAGCTGTCCAAAACAAAAATCAGACTGCAAACAGTAAATCTGCACACTCCCTTGAGTTAGAATATGACTTGATTGAGGACTTAAAGAAGAGCAGAGCTAATATTTCTCTGCATGAACTCATAAAAATACCTGTGATTCGAGACAAAATGGTACAAGGGGTCTGCCCATGTAAAACTGGTAGGACTGCCTCCAATCAAAATAGCTCTGTCAATAATAAAGTTGATTCACAAAAATCTTCGGTCAACACATCATCTATAGGCAAGAAATCTGATTCTTCAACTCCACATTTTTTACTTTCGTTCGAAATATTTAATCACAAAGTACACAACTGTATGATAGACTCAGGGGCATCCAAAAATGTAATGCCTTACTCTGTGTGTAAAAGACTCAATGCTATCCCTCATCCTTGTGATACTAGTATTGTACAGCTTGATCGTTCAAACGTAAAGGTAATAGGTAAACTGAAGGAGGTGCTGATAAGGTTAGCTTCCAATCCACAAGTTCACTTTATCATCGATATTATTGTTGCTGACATCCATGAAGCATATGGTTTGTTTCTTAGCAGGGATTGGTCACAGAAACTTGATGGGTATTTTGCCACAGATTGGTCACACCTGTGGATACCTCATAAGGGTCATTCCAATAAGATCAGGATTGATCGAGAACGGTAAATGAAACATACCGTCACTGAAATTGATGACTCAAATGAACCAGTTTTGTTCGCTGATACCATATTGGGTAACTACATGGCTGATTCATTTTTTGGGAACTTTGAGGCTGAAATTTCAGAAATTCCAGATTCAAATCAGTAGTCTGAAATTTGTCATTTTACACAAGTTTCAGCTGATACACCACATTTAGATCTCAATGATGGTTGTTGGTCTCTTTACTTTGACGGTTCCAAGTCAAAAGAAGGAGCTGGTGCAGGGTGCTTACTGATTGATCCTTATGGTAAAAGGTACTTCATTGCTTCCAGATTAGAATTCGATTGCACCAATAACATCGCTGAATATGAAGCCCTCATTCAAGGGCTGAAAAAAGAGATTGATTTGGGAGCCAAAGCTTTGGTAGTCTTAGGAGATTCTGAGATTATTGTTCGTCAGGTACGTAATACAATACACTGCATAGCTGGACACTTGAGAAATTATCAAGCTGAGGTATGGAATTTACTATTAGCATTTGAAGCATTTAACATTAGTTCCATCCCTCGTTATCTAAATCAGGAAGCTAATCTCTTAGCTAATGTTGCTTCAAGATTGATTCCATCTGAAGGAATCCTTACTGATGCTTTCTCGGTTGAATTGCTGTTCAGTCCTTCTATACCTGACAACGTAGCAAATTGGAGAGTCTTCAATGACAACTAGCAATTAATCGATTTTCTGACTCTTAAAGATACTTTTAAGAATGCGGTTTTGGACGAGATGACTCACGATGAGGACCTACACAATTTTATGGTAATCCATAATCCTTGTTCAATTCAGGAATCTCTCGATCAAGTTAGTGCTCTTCCCAGGTCAGTAATCAAACTTGAGAAATTCTATGACTTAAAGGATAAATTTAAGGCTGCAAGGAATTGTAAAACTAATAGCTCCATCATGCAATCTGACATTGTGAATCTAGGAACTGAGCAAAACCCTCAATGTGTAAATTTGGGCAGTGCATGTACTACCCAGGAAAAAACAACCTTCATTAAACTCTTCAAAGAATTTAAAGACATATTTGCATGGACGTATGATGACCTCAAAACATTCAACCCTAATATCATGCAACATGTCATTCCTATGAAACCGGAGGCTAAGCCTTTTCAACAAAAATTGAGAAAAATGCACCCCAGCCTAGAACTAGCTGTCAAGAAGGAGCTAAATAAACTCCTTGCCGCTAGGATAATTTTCCCTGTTCGGCATGCGCAATGGGTAGCAAATCTTGTACCCGTAAGGAAGAAAAATGGTGACATCAGGTTATGTATCGAGTTCCAAAACCTGAATAAGGTTTCGAACAAAGACAATTACCCTGTTCCTACAATGGAGACAATCTTGCAACAGGTCTCTGGATCTGAAATGTTTTTACTACTAGATGGTTTTTCAGGATACAACCAAGTGTTAGTATCCAAAGCTGACCAGTTGAAAACAACTTTTAGAACGCCTTGGGGAACCTATGCATACAGGAAAATGCCATTTGGTCTCATAAATGCTGGAGAAACATTTCAGAGGGAAATGGACATCGCCTTCAGAGGTCTGATTGGTAAGTTCGTTGTTATTTATCTTGATGATGTTACCGTCTTTTCAAAAAATAGGACTGATCATTTAATTCATCTCGGGAGAGTCTTTGAGTGTTGCAGGAAGTATGGGATTTTGTTAAATCCTAATAAATCTATTTTTTCAGTGACAGAAGGTAAGTTGCTGGGTTTTGTTGTTTCTAAACAAGGCATTAATATTGACCCAGAACGTACTCGTGCTATTTCACAGATTTCGATGCCCCACTCAAAGAATTCCATGCAGTCGTTTCTTGGAAAGATAAATTTTGTTTCCAGATTTATTACTGGGTTTACGGAAATTGTTCGGCCACTTCAAAAAATGATAAGAAATGATGCTGAGTTTAAATGGAACACTGATGAGAAGCAATCTTTTCACGACATTTTAAAAGCTATTGCTGAAGCTCCCACTCTCACTAGCCCAGATTTTTCCAAACCATTCATTTTATATGTGTTTGCTTCTAATTCGTCTTATGTTGCTGTTCTGACACAGAAAAACCAGGAAAATAATGAAGCTCCTATCACTTTTACGAGTTCTAGTCTCAACAGTGCAGAATTAAACTACCCAGAAGTGGACAAGCAAGCTTTCGCTATTTTCAAATCTGTTAAACATTTCAGGCCTTACTTACTGAAGTCCCACACCAAGGTCGTGGTACCATATTCTGCAGTTAGAAATCTCTTGGTACAGAAGGATCTTGGTGAAAAACGAGCACATTGGGTCACAACACTTGAGGAATACGACCTGGAAATAAAACCTTTAAAGATTGTCAGGGGACAAGGTCTCTGCAAGCTAGCAGCTGGATCTGCAGACAGTGCTGAATCAGATCTGCATTTCTTCAGCGAGCCTTCCTTATTTGAAAGGGAATTTTTTCCAATCTCTACTCCTCCTGATTCTTGGTATGACGATTATAAGTTCTTCTTATTGCATGGGACCGCCCCTGAACATTTGGACCCACGTCATAAGAGAGCTTTAAGAATAAAATATGCACCTTATCAGCTTATTGATAATATTTTGTTTAGAAAGAATTTCGAAGGAGTTCTCCTTCGTTGTCTAGAAAAACATGAGGCTGATGATGTGTAATCTCAACTACATGCCGGACCAGCTGGAGGACATTTCAGTGGAGAAACTACTGCTCATAAGATACTTAAAGCTGGGTACTACTGGCCCACATTGTTCAAATATGTATATTCTTTCGCCAGGAGGTGCCAAGAGTGTCAAAGAGCAGGAGGCAGATTGAAAAAGGCAGCATTACCCCTCCAGCCGGTTATCATTGAAGTCCCATTTCAGCAAAGGGGTCTGGATATTGTTGGCCCAATCACCCCAGCCTCTTCACTACAACATAAATTCATTTTGACAGCCACAGACTACTTCACTAGATGGGTTGAAGCCATCCCGTTGAGGGTAGTCAATTCCGAACAGGTGATATCTTTCCTTGATTCTTTTATCATTACCAGATTCGGTATTCCAGAATCTTTAATCTTTGATAATGAAACTTATTTTTCCATTGTTAAATTGACTGAGTATGCATTAGAAAAAGGAATAAAATTAAAGTATTCTGCTAATTATTACCCCCAAGGTAATGGGTCAGCAGAATCGCCTAATAAAAATCTGATTAAGATTCTGAAACGTACTGTGGCTAACCATCATAGGAATTGGCATACTGCCCTGTCGAATGCTTTGTGGGATGACAGGGTAACCCCCAAAGCTGCTATAGGAAACTCTCCATTTTTCCTGGTGTATGGTAAAGAAGCCATCTTACCCCCTAATTTGTTCTTGCCCTCCTTACAGCTTGCCCAGTCAATACAGGAGATACCTTGTTCAGCCATGGAGCATTGGATCAACACATTGCAGAAACTGGAGGAAGATAGGGAGTTGGCCAGAAAAGAATTTGAAAAACACCAGCAGACTGTGAAGCGTTGGTTTGACCTCAGGAAGTCAAATAGTTGGGATTTGGAAGTAGGTGACTTAGTCTTGAAATAGGATAAGGAACACGAAGATAAAGGAAAACACACAAAGTTCCAATGCCTGTGGCTAGGGCCATTTATTATTACAGAAAAACTTGGTCCTAGTACTTTCAGGTTACAAACATTGGAAGGTGACATTGATAACCTTCCAGTAAATGGTCACCTAATCAAGCGATACTTTTGTTGATCCTCCTCAAGGGATCATCCTGTATATATCACTGGTGTGGTGTGCTTGTTTGAATGATTTTATTTCCTTTGCTTTTGGTCTGTGTGTATTTTTCCCTTTTTACTTGCTATTTTTCTTTTGTGTGTTGAACCTGACAGATTCATTGAACCCCAAAATGATGACTACATCCATTTTCCGTAATTTGTCTAGAAGTCATGCACAAAGACATCATTTTCCTGAAAGATGTCATTCTATTTTACTTCTTAAACAGAGAATGGTATCTTCATTGTTCAGAATATACCAGTAACTTATAAAATATGTTAATATTAATTAACTATATTAGTTTCTACAAAAATTTGTCCAAAGGGATTAGGGCAGTGTTTGGTAAAGTCATCTATTTTAATCTCTTACGCCATCCCTTTTTCGTAAAGAAAACCAGAATTGCCTCCCTATCTGCTAAGACAATCTCATTTGGGATTAACAATAATTACGTTCTGGATGAGATGGACTGAAACATTTGAAAAAACCGTCTGAAGGACAGAAGGTCTCGTGATGAGCCGGTCTGTTTAGGATCATAAGTTTACATCCAGTAGCATTGTCGTCTCCGGTCACCAAGCCTGGGCAATGAACTTTGGACATAAAACTCTGAGGGGTGAAAGGTCTCAACAGCCTTGTAAAATCATTATTTCATCAAACAAAATTCCATTTTGTTTGATAAACTGTTTAAATTTTACAAGGACAAGTTTAATGAGTTTTCAGCTACTGATATGGTGGTTTCCATTAAGCTACTGATTTGTGGAAATTTAATTTTTCTAATAACCTTTGCAAATTATATTGGACTAATGAGACTATCATATTGAAGTTATTGTTTTGGATGATTTATACTAGGGAAATTAGAAGGTGACTCTTAATGATAGTCATTCCTACTTTGTGACCCTAGTCATGCGTATTATTCCAAAATATTAGAGATTCATTTTATTGATTTCGTTACCATGATGATTTGCAAGGTTTCATTACTATGGTTGTCATGCGTTGTCTAAGCAATGGTTGTCAAAGGTCTGATGTTTGTAACTCTGACGAAGCCTAGACTTATGTCTCATGGTCCTTATCCTAAGTTTGTGAGTCATTTTCGATCTTGATTGAATTTCATATGGTCGTATTCCAAGGTTCAAGTGCATGGTTTGTGATTATATTATAACTTCCACCACCTTTACAAGATATGTCGAATATATGATAAGATATGCATGTATTATGGTTTCGTCGAGGTTGATTTATGTCACAGCTTATATCCCGGTTCACCTGTCGCGAATCTACCACGCTATCATCCACTGGTACTTGAACTGTCCATCACATTAAGTCTCGGTACGTAACCTCTGGCATGGCTGCTTGGCAATAGACCACTTGTGCTACTTGCAGCGAAGGTTTCCTATCATTTAAGTCAGGGTTGAATCATGATATTATCAGCGTTCTAGGGCCTTCGACCGCCATTTGTGTTACCACTCCAAGCGTTGATGCTTTCGTTCATGTCAAACCCGCAAAGGTATAACCTGCGCTCGTGTATGGCTTACCCTGTTCATTACCTGGTGTTGCTTAGCCTTCATCCCGAGTGCTCACGACCTGGTCTTCTGTCTCTGGCTGAGTGGTGGTATGTATTTTGTGTGTGGTTATGCATTCGTAATCAGCCAGTGATGGATCCTGTCGTCAGGGTTGAACCCTGCGAGATGACCTTCTTAAACTCAAACACTGAACTCTCAAAAAAGGTCAAGAATGTGGGGTGGCTGCCGTTCTTCGAGAATTTTTCCGACTCGAACCCTGAAGTTGCCAGAGTCTTCGCTCTGTCCCTGGTTAATTACCAAGCTGAGGTTGGTGATCTCTGCTTCCGGGTTGATGAAATATCCATAGCAGCTGCAACAGGTTTGTCTCTGTCTGGGCAGAGGTGGTTCAAATACCAGAAGATGGACATTACTGAATGGAGACGATTGTTAAAGAACCGGATTCAAGAAATTTCGTTTCGAACTGGGGTGGCACGTAGGTATTTTCTTAAAGAATGGCGTCCGGTTCTTGATTTAATTCATCGATATTTGACCTGTGAAGGCCGGCTATATTCAGCATACGTATATCATCTTCGTCTGACGGCTGTCTTTATAGGGTTTCCTATTAATTTGCCTTAGTACCTTCTGCACAGTTTATTTAAGATGTCAAATGCCATAAAGAAGGGGCCTAAACATGTCAGCCACAGTCTTTTCCATCACGGTCTAGTTTGAATGTTGATTGATCATGAGCTGTTGAAATCAGGTCGCTCATGGGAGCAGTTTGTAGAGTCAAATGGTTTTTCATCCTTTTGTCATTGCATGTTTGACAGCCCTGAAGAATGTAGCAAGCATAGGGATTCAGGTTCGGCTCCATTCTTTTCCTCGCTCAAATATCCGTCGAACCCTAGCCGCAAGGGTTCCGAACCCTGTAAACAGCCCATGAGTAATCCAGTGAACAGTACTCATACCCCTATAGGTCATGGGTGTATGAAGAAGATTTCATCTTTGTCACCTGTTACTCCGCCCATCAGTACTGATAAAATTGGTAATCGTCGTGGAAACCGAACCAAGTCCAAGATGGTTAGAAGGCTAACCAGGAGTATGGCGAAAGCTAAGATGGTTAAAACCCCCATAAATAATAAGGTTCCAGTGGAAACGGTTGTGATTGATGATGAAGAAATCATTGCTCCTTCCCCTGTTAATGACAATCTGGTTCATCCTGAGTCCGTTGCTAATTTAGCTGGTGAAGGTCACCCTGTGATTGATAACTATATGCGCGAAAGTCCTTCTCTGTCTATTTTCGAGCCATAATTTGATGTCACCCATGATCATAATAATTCTCCAACAGTGGATAAAGAAGTGCGGGAAGTGTTAGTTGATCATATGGCTGATTCTATAGTAAAACAAAAACCAGTTAAAACAACCTCGACTGTTCTTCGTGGAACTGGGGAAACCATTCATCCTCTGTTCATTAGTTTTCTTTTCGACAAGGTTCATAGAATGGAGGACAGGATGAATGAAATAGTAGCAAGCCGGGATTTAACGAAAGCTGATAATGTGGAGTTAAGGGCAAAAGTTGATGAAAGTGGTCAGCAGCTTTTATGATTGAAGAATCATAAGAACAAGCTCATAAGGAGGGTTCTCAAATTGCAAGATGAAAATGAAAAGAGTGAAGAAAAGGTCTGTGAGCTCAACGCTCAGATCGCGCTCGTGCAATTCAGGGCTCCTTCACCGAATCATTCTAATGGGGTCAATATTCAAGTTTTTAACGCACCAGTTAATTTGTGACTATACTGGATTTCTTTGTTGTTGGTTTTAATGTTCAATTTTGATGATCAGGTATTTATTTAGTTTATTTCTTGTTTGGTATTTATTATTTATTATTTCAATTTGTGTTATGTTTTAATTTTATTATTATTTGATTTGTTGCAGGTGTTAATTTTGTTGTTTGCGCCCGGATTTTGTCAACTGTGTATCTTTGCACGATCTCGCATCAATCAAAACAGACTGCGTAACAAGTTTTCCAGGTGTTGTTTATTGCTGGAATCTTCGATTTCCATGGATCGTCTTGATGATTTGCTTATATTGAAAAATGACACGTTACACTTGTCATTTTTAATTAGAAATCAGTTGGATAATTCGATCTAGTTTATCTCGAGCTTTTAGGGATGTTGATTTTTGTAAAACATGTATAAAAGGGTTGAAAATTGAAGGGAAGAAGGGATCGATAGTTAATGGTAGGGAAAAGGACAAGACTGGGTTTGATTTCGTTGTGACTCTGGACAGCTATCCGTCTGCAATCTCAATCTTTTAAACTGGTGATACTGTTATATATGTTTACTGTTTGAACACTTTGCATATGTTCTTGGTATCTGTTAGTCTTGTTTTTTCCTTTTCATACTTTATTATGTTTGTTAAATATCTCTGTAGAAGTTTACAAACATACATTTCTGCTGTAATTATCGATTTTCATGCTTTCAATTTTGCTAATATATCATGTTATGTAATTGGCAATCGACATTGTTGCTTATATGATTTGTAATTGATTACTGTATGGGCCTGGTTAATGTTTATCTTATGTAAATATTACCTATGTGTATCCATGTGGTAATTCTATTAGCATTAATTGATTTCATGGTTAATTTCTCTCTCGCTCCTGATCAGGATAATATATAGTTAGGGTTATATATTGTTTATTTTCTGCTGATTATATTACTTGAAAACCTATTCCTATCATATTCTGTTTCTATGAATTACATTCAGTTTATCCCTTTTGTAAATGGTTGTACAAGATGTATATAGCAGGTTTGTGTACAATATTAACTATGTTTACATTTTATCTTTTCATCTTTTGTATCCTGTATTTATAATTCATTGATTTAAGTTGATTAAATCTGTTAATCTAACATCCTGTAGCATATAACCTGAATCAACCTTTGTAAATTATAAAGATAGGTTTCACTGACAATAAGTAGCAGTAGATTTAACCATTAGACTGTTAGTGTTCCAGGCCAACAGAGCCTTTAAACCTGTCGGGAACGGCTACCCCAAACAGCTTGGATCTTGCCCTAAGGATCCCAGTCTGGGTCGTATCCCTTGTTGCGGGCTTTTTCAAATACGCCCGTCTACACCTGTCTTACTGAATTTTATTTCAGGATCCTCTATCCCATAGTGTCCTTTTGTGTGAGTGGTATACTTTAAGTTTCAGCTCACGGACGGAGACGATCTTTAGGCAACTTAGTACTCATGATTTAGCACCTGCTTTGATTTATGATGCTTTCCTAGGAGTTTTTTGACTCTTTATTTTCCTATTGGCATTCGTTTCTTGGCATGAGATCATTTATATTCAATATATTGTTCACCTTGCTCCTTTCCATGGGTCCTCGGCTGTCACTCCTTAGGAAACTTTAAGTGTGACGTGGATGGAGCCCCAACATAGTGTTCCAGACTCTCTGAATCTGGTTTATTACACAGAGATTAAGCAGGACTTCAATGCACATAGAATTATTCGAGAAAATGACTAAGCTAGAAGAAAATATTTAATATAAATAGCAACCAACAGTCTGATCACTAAATTTTTTATCACTCCCAAAAATTCTGATGTTCCCATGCAACTGCAGGTTCGTCCCCTTTATTGAAAACAAGAAAAAATCAAACTAAAGCAAACTGAAAAACATGACTCAACAGACTACCAGATGAATTATTTATATACAAGACAGAAGCATTGAAACAAACTCAGGAAAAATAAGTCTTGAGAACCAAACCATTTACTGGTAGGTTCTCCTCCCACCCCTACAGATCTTGCACTTTTAAGTAGAAGGAACAATCTTGGCTGCAATCTGAAAAGGGCCTACCCACAACTGCTGGAATTTGGTATGCTTTCGTTTCTCATCATGGGGGTGGTCCCATTTGAGGACTAAGTCTCCTACCTCAAAGTCTTTTTTCCCAGCTTTATGCTTGTCAAACCATCTCTTAACCGACTCTTGTTGTAGCTTAAAGTGTTCTTTGGCTTTACATCTAGCCTCCTCTGCTTTCAGGAGATTATATATTCTTATTTGTAAAAATTCATCATCTGACCCCCTAGACTCTTGAGCCAGTATGGAAGATTGTAGCATGATATTGGGAGGGAGGATGGCTTCTTTACCGTAGACAAGGGTATATGGAGACACTCGAACTGCAGACTTGGGGGTGACTCTATTAGCCCAAAGGGCATTTGGTAACGCTGAGTGCCAACTCCTCTGGTTTTCTGCCACAGTCTTCTTTAAAATTATAATCAAATTTTTGTTAGAGGATTCATCCAGGCCATTTCCTTGTGGATAGTAATTAGCATAATAATGCAATTTTATCCCTTTATCATGAGCAAAAGAAGTCAATTTGATTGATGAAAAGTATTTGGCATTATCAAAAACTAACGAAATTGGAACTCCAAACCTGGTCATGATGTGGTCTTGTAAGAAGCTGATGACTTCGTCTTCATTTATCTTGCGCAATGGAACAGCTTCGACCCAGCGAGTGAAATAATCAGTCGGAGTAATAATGTACTTGTCCTACAGGGAAGAATTCGGTTTTATTTCTCCAATAATATCCAGACCCCATTGCTCGAATGGTTCCGTGATCATCACAGGCTTTAGGGGTGCTGCTGCTTTAGGCTGTCTTCCGCCACACCTTTGGCAAATATCATATTTCCTGACATGTGCATGTGCATCCTTGAAGTGTGTAGGCCAATAGTAACCAGCTCTGAGGATTTTGTGGGCTGTAGTTCCTTCTAAATAATGTCCCCCAGCAGGACCGTCATGTAATTTTGACATTACTTTCTTCACATCTTCTTTTTCTAGACATCTGAGGAGAACCCTGTCATAATTCTTTCTGAATAATACTCCTTCAACAAGTTGATAGGAGGCCGATTTAAGACACAGAGCTCTTCTTTGTTTGGAATTCCAATGTTCTGGAAACAACCCTGATTGCAGGTAATGCATGAGGTCTCTATACCAAGACTCAGGAGCTGTAAACAAAGGACATGCATCCATTACATGTAATTCAGCCTCATCCTCCCATGCTTGTTCTTTGTTGTTCCCACTTTCATTCATCAATTTGCACAACCCTTGACCTTTCAATATAGAGGCTGGATTGAATTCAAGGTCGTACTCTTGGAGAGTTGTTACCCAGTTGCCCCTCCTTTCTCCTAACTCTTTCTGTATGAGAAGGGATCTTACAGCTGGGTAGGGGACTATTACTTTGGTTCTATTTTTTAATATATAAGGCCTGAATTGCTTCACTGCCTTAAATACTGCGTAAGCTTTCTTGTCAATGGTTGGGTAGTTTAATTCAGCCCCTTGTAGAACAATACTCATAAAGGATATTGAGAATTCATCCCCTCCTTCTTCCTTTTGGGTGAGCACAGCTGCTAGCGAATCATCGGATGCAAAAGTATATAAAATAAAGTCTTTATCGAAATATGGAATTTTCAAGGAAGGTGCGTGTGCAACAACAGTTTTAATTTTTCTAAAATCATTCTTCTCAAGTTCAGAACACTTGAATTGTGCATTCTGCTTGACCATCTGCTGCAGCGGCTTAATAGTCTGGGAGAAATCAGGCACAAACCATCGTATGAAATTTATGGTTCCCATGAAGGATTGCATCCCATTTTTATTATGGGGCAAGGGGATTTGTTCAATGGCCTTGATTCTTTTTGGGTCAATGGAGATCCCTTGCTTTGAAACTATGTGGCCCAACAACTTTCCTTCCATGACAGCGAATACACACTTCTTAGGATTGAGTGAAATGCCATACTTACGACAGCATTCAAAAATTTGCCTTAAGTGAAATGCATGTTCTCCCCTTCTCTTTGAGAATATTATAATATCATCAAGCTATACTATAGCGCTTTGGCCAATCATCCCATGGAAAGCTATGTCCATAGCCCTCTGAAATGTTTCCCTAGCATTTATAAGCCCAAAGGGCATCCTTCTATAGGAAAAGGTCCCCCACTTGGTTCTGAACGTTGTCTTTAATCTGTCCTCTTCGGCTACTAGCACTTGATTGTAGCCAGAGAATCCATCTAATAATGAAAACAATTCAGAACCCAAAACCATTTGTAGCAGCTACTCCATGGGTGGCACGGGATAGTTATCTTTGTCTGATGCACGGTTTAAGTTCCTGAAATCCACGCAGAGTCTGATTTCTCCAGAATTTTTCCTTACTGGTACTAGATTTGATACACACTCAGAATGTTTGACTTTGAAGATGATTCAAGCATCCAATAATTTCTTTACTTCATTCTGAATCAACGGTTCCAATTTTGGATACATTTTTCTTAGTGGTTGCTAATATGGCTTGATGCCTGCTTTAATGGGAACGACATGCTTGATGATGCTGGTGTCATATGTTTTCAAGTCTTTGTACGTCCATGTGAAAACATTTTTATATTGTTTAAATAGACTGATGAGTTTCTCTCTTTCTGTTGGCGAACAACATTTTCCGAGATTCACGAACTTAGGAGCCGTTTTAGTCCCCAAATTTATCAGTTCGAACTGTAGCGATGAGCTGTGTGTCTTTATGTTGGGTGGTCTTCTGAATTTTTCATTTAAATCGAACATTTTTTCCAACGTTCTGACTCCTTTAGGAATGAAATTATCGTATTTCATCTCAGCCTGATGCTCTTCATCATCTATGATCGCTCCTTTAAACACCTCATCATTCGTTAAACATTCTATGATCTGCTGGTCATCATCGAACACTCGTAGGTTCATAATCATATCAGGTACAGAGGGCCTGAAAAGCAGTTCAACAGAACATCAATTTTTAATGGGTACGATTCTAGCGGCTGATGTGGCCAATAGATTAGCAGCTGTGTTTTTTATTCTTGGAATTGAAATAATGTTAAATGCATTAAAATATTTCAGCAAACCCCATACCTCATTCTGGTAAGCTCTTAAGTGGGGAGAAATACAATGTATCTGATTTCAGATTTGTTTCACAATAATTTCAGAATCCCCAAAAACTTTTAGATTACTTACCTTTAATTCAATTGCCTTCTTTAGTCCCTGCACCAGTGCTTCGTACTCAGCTGTATTATTAGTACACTCAAACTCTAATCTACATGAAAGGAAATGTTTATTCTTCTGTGGGTCAATCAGGACACAGCCAGCCCTTGACCCTTCTAATGTCTTAGAGCCATCGAAAAATAAATTCCAAAAATCATTAACTACTAGAACTGAATCTACTCCTACTGTTAAGTCTACTATTTTATAGTCAATATCATCAGCCTGTGAGAATCGAAGGAGATCAGGATGGGTATCAGATGTGTTGATGGCTTCTTTTGCTTGGTAGTTACCTGGTTCCAACTGAATAAAATAGTTTCCCAATACAAAATCCACGGGTTCATTCTTCTCTTCAAGTCGGGTAACATTGTACTTCAGGTGAGGATCCGTCAAAATTTTAATCTGGTTCGGACTTCCTTTGTATGGAAACCACAGATGTGACCAATCAGAAGTGAAATATCCATTAAGTTTGGTCGACCAATCTCTGCTCAAGATAAGGCCGTACGCATCTGGTATATCAGCCACCATGATATTAATGACCTGGCATACTTTATCATTTGAAGCCAGACGGACTAGGACATCTTCCATCTCACCAATTACCTTCACATCTGTCCTGTCCAACTGAACTACTCTCCACGGGGATGGCTTAGGCTGCCCATTTATTCTTTTACAGACAGATATCAGCATGACATGAACAGTTGCCCCTGAATCTACCAAGCAATTATGTACATTGTAGTTAAATATTTCAAAAGTAAGGAGGAAAGGTGGATTCTTGTGCTTGGACTTACCTCCACTACTGTTCTCTCCAATCTCTTCTTCTTCTTCTGGTTGATTGTTAGTGGGCGTCTTCTCGTCTGATGTGTCAAGGGCTCTCAACAACCTTTCTTTTTGCTGCGGCACTTTGCACATCTCGAATAGTGGAACATTCGCCTTTATCTTCTTTAAATCCTCCACAATGTCATAATCCATCTGCGGTTCCGTGGGATGAGTCCTATTAGCATTCTCCTTATCTTCATTTGGCTTGGCCATTGTATCATTCTCTCTAGGACTTTGGCTGGTAATAGTGAATTCTAGAATTGTATCAGCCAAAAATTTGTCTTGAAATCTCTTCTTAACATTTCTCTGCAGCCTCTTAATCTTTGGAAGTATAAGACTGTCTTCCTTTAACCATCCCTTGGCTCCTCGTGGCTATGTTGGTTTCCATAACGTCTTTACACCCCTGAGTCTTTTCTTCTTCAACATCAAATAGTGAGACAGAATTCCATAAAGCCATGGTTTACTCTTCCTGTTCTTTAGTAGACGTGGAGGTAGAATTTTCCTTTGCTTCTTCATTTCCCTCTTCTGTCAATCTAGAATCTAACAGCTGATTCATGACCAATGTCATTGAATTTATCCACTGCAGACAATTCTTCGCAGAATGTGGTTGTTGGTGGAATGTGCAAAAATTATCAAATCCTACCTCTGTTAAGTTCATAGATGCAGTATTGTGAGGAGGAGGTTGAGACTGGTGGTTATCCTCTCTTTTCTTATAATATGGCTTATAAAACTTTTGTGCTTCCTTTTCTTTCTCCATATCTATGATTTTATTGGAAAGCTTCTGCATCATTTTGGCCATATTTTCCAAATCTAGAGACTTTTCTTCCTTAGGCTTGGTAAACAATAAGGTTTTTTTTCGTGTACCTTTCTCTACAGACTATTCTGGATAGTCTTCAATGCTCTCTCTTTCAGCTTCCACCACTTCTGCCTCTTCATAGGTTTCTGTCAAAGTAGGCTTGGCCCTACCTTTGGCAAACATGGCCAAATCAGGGCCTAAAGCTGAAGTATAGTATTCAATAAGAACTTTTTCTGACGGCTTATCTGTTTCAGAGAAGTTCTTTAGATATGCTACAAACCTTTGCATGAAACTGTGCACTTTTTCTTTTCTTTCTTTCTTCAATGCGCACAACCCTTTCATGGGAGCTGCATGAGTTTTCTGAGTTGCATACTTACTTCTGAACATTCTTTCGAAGGTATCCCAATCAGGCATAGAGTTAGTAGGAAATCCAAAGTACCATGACGCTGCGGATCCTTTGAGGGTATGGGGGAACATTCTGGATACCATGTCTTCATGTTTCCCGGCGCTTAATCCCTCAATTTCCAAGTAAAAGTTTTGTAGGTGATCATCTACTAGTATTTTCTCATTGGGATCAAACTTGGCCAACATCTTGTCAAAGGCTTGAGGTAGGTCATGTAAAGGAGGTGTAAGGTTTAATGGTGATTTAGCTCTCCTTGCAGGAGGTGGATTAGGTGGGTTAGGTGGTGGATTAGCATTTACTCCTGCCATGAGTTTGGGTGGGGAGTGAGGAGGTGAACCAACTGGAGTATGAGAAGGAGAACTATGAGGGGTCTCTGGGCCTTCTTGGTTCAAAGGTAGTACAACCTATTGTAAAGCAGATTCTACAAGCTCTTCCCAGTATCCCACCAACACTAAGTCTTCTATTACAGGACGATCTTTCTTTTTATACTCTCTTCTGGGAAATTCAGGGATGATTGGAAATCCTCCAATATTTTTTATGTATGCCCTGGTATGCCTTCTCAGATCATTAACAATTTTGTTACCGACAGAATATAGATGTTCTCTTTCTTCTGTAATTGGTCTATGGAACTCACTTCTTTCAGAACTGTTACCGATGGAATATTCTCGGGAAAACAGGTTTCCTCGGCCAGCCATGCATTGGCGGCCCTCCTTCTAGCGCCAAAACTGTTGGGGACCCAAAAATTGCAGGCAACAACAGTAAGGTATTCTCCCCAATCAACGTTCCCAACTAGCCCGTTGACTGTTTGGTATAGGGAATCCGTCTGGTTTACGGTCCGGCTACCGTTGGTCAAAGTAACACAACAAAGGGCTTTACCGGTTGTGGCCCGGTCCACCATGTTTTTGGTATTTTTGACTTAATGTATGATATGCAAGTTCCTAACTAACAATGCAGGGTGCTAAAGATGCAAGGAACAGTCACAATGTGATGAACAGGTTCTTACCTCTCGTCTTAAGGTTTACAAGCACCCAAAACACATACAACACAAAAAATAAACTAACTACCTAAACTATCCCTAGGGAGGAGAGTTATCATTCATTAGTGAGTAATACATTTTGTACGTGCATTATGAAGAGTTACAGATAGCTGATACTTCAATCATGACACATGAACAATTACAGATATTTAAACAACCAGATAGTCAATTATTTTATGAACAACATTTATTACTCACAGTGGAAGACATCCCAAAAGATACTGAAGAACACTCAACAAGAACATAGGTTCAGGGAGTTAAATACTCTCACAGTAAATGAAACACAGCTGAAAATGAAATAGTTCCTCTTCAACATTATTCATTTAGTTGCATTGATACATTCCACCTTTTGCTCTCTCTAGCAGGAAAAAGTTGCACTTTCTAACTGTAAAACGAAGTAGTTCCTCTTACAAGCAAAAGAGTTTACAAATTTTTCAGGGAAAAATCCCCTTTGTAACTTACCCATTTCCAGTATTTAAACAAATAGTAAATCGTTTGGGCTTCCCCCACACATCTCCTTTCGGTCTCCCTAGTGTTTCATATTTTCCTCAGTTGTCTATATGCACTCATGATTCTTTTAGTAACGGACCAGTAGTCGGGTTCATGCCTTTAGCATTATTGACCATGTCTTCCGCTTCGAGGGCCCTTTCAGTGATCTGGTCGCTGTCATTTTGATTTTTTCTTCGACGTATTCATGCATCAGCTTCTTATGCACACCTGCAATTAACCCACGTGTATTATCCATTTGGGACTGTGCTATGAAATAGAGTGGTCGATTATACAAATTGAAATGACTTCTCCACAAAAACAAATGGCTTGGTGCACCACGGCAGAAGTCGGAAGGATACTGACATCGAAAGTCAAAGGGTTGGCTCAGCTGTAATGACGGGAAGAAAAAGAATACTAAGAGGCGCGATTCAAAGTTGTGGGCGGGAAAACTCCATCGGAGATCGGGTGACTTTGACGTCAGAAGCCAAATGGAATTCCCAGCCATAACAGTGGAAATCCAAGTGCTAAAATGATGCAAAACGTGGGTGGGAGAGAGCTTAATCGGACGTCAGAAGAAATTCGAATCGAAAGCTCAATAGCTTTCCCAGCCGCAACAACGGAAGGGTAAAATCTACGGGTGAGCGATTGAAGACAAATACGAATCGGACGTCGGAGCGATTTGGACTTCAGATGCTAAACCACTTTGGGAGTCGCAACAGCGGAGGGAAAAAGAACAAAAACAATCGATTTGACAGAAAAATTAAGGTTTTGAAAGCCTTTAAAAATCAACAATAGCCAAGGACCATTTCATTTTCAAAACGACGGCCTATCAAAGACAACTGGCAAGACTCAACCCAACTATGCGACCCGCTGTAAAAAATTCAAGCACAAACAAATTCTGGGATCCAGCTGTATGCAAATTGTTCAAAACATCTAGACTTAAAGCATGACCAAATAAACATCAAGGATGAAACAACCTCAAGCGATATTCAGTTATGAGGAAGGTCCCAAAAATTAAGAGATTTGGGGAGAAAAGTTGCAGCAGCAACACGGCCTAATTAATTTTTTGAAAATATCCGGAATATAGATAATAATGTGAATTATTTTTTGATGTAACCCACTCCATTGTCCTATCCATAAGATGTAGAAACATTGGTGGTGATTTATGGTTAATACACCCCCTAAGAGTAAAGTTTGTAGGTTCAAATCCCATGGATTCCAAAAATCCAACCATGTTAAGGGTTGGTGCGATCCAAGCCGGGTGTGATCCCTGGGTAATTTTTACGGCTTAGATGCCCCTGGTTTGTGGTAACTTACCAAATGGAAAACTTGCTAGTGATGGGGGTTCTTCCCATTATCCAAAAAAAACCTCTCCATTGTCCTCATGTCTTTATTCTTAACAAGAATAAAGAAAACCAAAACTTTGGAGCCCACATTGACAACCAATTCAATTATGATTATGAGAGATGAATGAGCCAACCAACTTGTTTTCTTCGTTTATGTGAAGAATGAATGAATTTGCAGGAGCCATTGTGGGATCTCCTGACATTCATGTTTAATACCCATAAATCATTTTTAAACGGGTAACTTATCGAAGTTCGGGTTGGCAATTCAAATGTAGATTTTCATGGCAAGGAATGGAGATAACTAGTTTTGTACTTCCTCTCTGCAAGGTGTGTGTAGGAGGGTTGGGGGTGGGGGAACCACTAAACCAAATGGCCATATCAGTTAATGTAAAACCCAATGGATAACAATATTTTTATGGTCAATACCTCACAACCTCTATTACTTGTTATTAGTTCCAATATCTCAATTCCTACAATATCTAGAAGTATTATGACATGTATCATCATCATGGACATCAAGGTTGTCATCATAATCATCATCATCAATGCCATATCATACATCACTGTCATCTTAACCATCATAATCATCAGAATTAAGTACATCATCAACAAAATCATCATCATCATTCTCATTATGGTCCCTCATATTCCATTAGTGTTCTTAATCACTCATCGACATTAGGATTAATTTCATGTAATTGTTAAGTTCATTTATACATCATTACAGTCACTTCGATGATAATATAAGGATTGTTTAGATGTCATTACAAAAAATTGGGTGCCATTAGAATCAATTAGGATCCAAAAGTGACACCACATGCATAATAATCATTCACATCCACATCATCATCATCATCATACAATAAATCAAGATCATTGTTGTCGTCGTAGTCATCATCAATATAATTGCAATAATAATGAGCAAGGAGCCCTACTACCTCACAAGAATGGATGAAATAGTCTTATCATTATCAAATCATATGCATATCATGTTTTGGGAGAAAGACACCATGAACTGATATTTTACATTAACAACTCATTCATGACATCAAATGCATTAAGCAAAATCAAATCTAAACATACAAAATTTGAGAGAGTTCACATGCATGGGAATAAAGCATTGAAATGACTGAGTAAATAAGTTTATGTTCCCATAAATTCTGCTACAGATATTTTGTCTCCACCATAGTTACTTTGTCACCAAGTGATGAATTAAAGTGTTGTAGATGGCCTTCAAAATGTTTGTCTATCAACACAGGAGAGACCCTTCACAGGGTAATGCAGCTATAGGTTCAGTTCACTTAATAGTGGCAGTCTCTTCTGTTACACAACTTGGAGGTATTATCCATCAGAAATAATTATTAAAGACTCCAATATTGCAAGCAATCATCCAGATCATATTGCAAGGAAAGACATCTGCTTGGTTGGCTAACTTGCTATGAAATCAGGCAAGTCAATCATTCTCTGGTTAGCATCTCAGTAAGTTTGGTCGAGTTTGACCGATCAGTTGGAGGTTTTAACTCACCTTGGGGTTTTTCCTAAGCGGATTATGGTAACTAAGGAAAACCTGATAAAGCAAGGAGAAAGAGAGTTCGGTGCCTTTGAAGAGAAGAAATATAGGTCTAATTGAGGGAAATAACAATAGGGGCCTGAACGGTCCATTGTATTCGCATAATTATTTATAAAATGAAATTTTATTATTAGTATTATTATTTTGGTATTACACCTTAAATGGCATCTTAATTAGTTCTGACACTTTCATTAAAAATTTAACCATTACTTCAATGTTCCACCACCACACATACCTTACAAATGGAATCTTCATCATGTCAACGACATATGATCCTATAATGGGGATTTTTCTTAGTGTCCAAGTTAGGGTTAATACAAAATACAAGTTATTGACCCATGAATTTGTCTTTGGATCTCATGGTCCATACATGGGACCTTGGACCACCACACAAGTTCTAGAAAGGGAATATTTGGAATATGAGTGAGATATGGTGTTTCTTGCAAGATTTAGAAAACCATTGATGGTATTTAGAATCATAAAATGTTTTTCTGTGGAGCTCATGGGTCGTGCATTGGGACACAACAACCACATAGGAAATTAGTAGTGAATATCATCCCTCGAGCAATTTATGGTGGTGATTTTCAGTTTTTCCACATCAGAGGTTAATTATAGTGCCTAATACACGGTTTGGTGCCAATATATAGGTTTTTTTTCCATAACATTTGTCCTTGAGGCTCATGGGCGATGTGTGGGGCCTTGAGCCACCATAGTTTTGCATGTGAGAGCGATATAGCACTCATTTAAAGCTTTGGATTCTAAGTGTCATTCTCATTTCCCATTTAATAGTCCAACGCAAAAATACAAATCCCTACCCCAATATTTTCCTCTATGGCTCATGGGCAATGTGTAGGGCCTTAGTTATCACATAAGCCCTTCATAGAAAAAATTTAACCTGCAAGAGGAATATGGTGGCCATATCAAGATTTGTAACACTAAGAATGGTTGTTATGAACCAATATTTAAATTAAGGAGGGCCTAAGTCTTTACCAATTCCATATAGGTCCCATGGTCCATGCACGGTCTTTTAGGTCACCACATAGAGCTTTTGTAAGGAATATTTAACATACATGTGATATATGGTCAACATTTTGAGGATTAGAAAACTAAGGATGGTTTTAAAGGCCAATTCCTTGGTATATGTACACATATAAAATCTCACATTACATATTTTCATAAGGAGCTCATGGTCCATTTATGGGGCCCCAACTAACATACATGTCCTCCATAAGGAATTTTGGCTTTTAAGTGTAATATTGTTAATATTTTCAGGTTTAAAGTACCAAGGATGGTTCTCAATTTATGCCCCATGGTTTGATGTGAAAAGAAATGGTCTTAGACCATAACGTTTATTTCGAGCTCTGCATAATCCATCCATTGGGGCATAAGACACTACTAGGGATAAAGATTTGTTAGTGTCATGTCGTTGCATGTTAAATTGGGATATTTAATGTGTGCAATAAAGTTAGGAGAAATATAGAGTATGGTTCTTGGTGCAAAGGTCATGGATCCCAATGATTTTTTTTGTCGATGATTAGATCCAAAAACACACTTCATTCTTGCTTCAATTGGAGGTGTGTGGGGCTATGCACTCAGTGATCATAGGGAGATATGCACTAATTTTACATTGTTTGTGGGCATGAACTCCTTCTACATAAATAAAATATAGCATTACAAAAAAATTCTATCGCATCAATCAAGATCAATGACATTGACGTTCATATATTTGACTTTATGTGAGACTTTTTCTGAACACAATCCCTAGCTCTAAACCTAGTGGAATTCCTAGTGCAGTTCCTTTCGAAATTTATGGCATTATTTCAGGTGCTATACCTGGATCTATACCTAGCGCTATGTTGGATTCTTTCTAGGCGCAATTCTTGGCTCTATGCTTGGTGCTATCTTGTAAATTTTTCTTGTCAAAATTCATGGCGCAATTCTTGTCGCTAACCCTGGATTAATATATGGTGCTATGCTATTCATGACAATTTTTGGAGGCTATTCTTAGCGTTATATGGGATGATTTTGTGGACGCTCATTGGGACACTAATTGGGATGTTAGTTGAGATGATAATTGTGATGCTAATTAGGATTCTGATTAGGACGTTAATTGGTATGCTAATTATCGTCCAAAATAGCGCTAACTTTTAAAAAGGGACGATAATTGGGATGCTAATTGGGACACTATTTGGGATTCTAATTAGGATGCTAATTAAGACGCTAATTGGGGCATTAACTGGGATTCTAATTAGCATCCCAAATAACGCCAAGTTTTAAAAATGGATGGTAATTGGGATATTAATTGGGATGCCAATTGGAATGCTAATTGGGATTCGAACGGGGATACTAATTGGGACGCTAATTCAGACGCTAATTGGGATGCTAATTAGCGTCCAAAATAATGCTGAATTTTAAAAAGCAACGCTAATTGGGATGCTAATTAGCATCCAAAATAACGTTGAATTTTAAAAAGCGACGCTAATTGGGATGCTAATTAGGATGCTGATTGGGACGCTAATTGGGACACTAATTGGGACGCTAATAAGGACACTAATTGGGATTCTAATTAGCATCCAAAAAAATGCCAACATTTAAAAATGGAAGCAAATAACGCCATTAAAAGGACCATCCCATGGAAAAGCATCCACTTTGTCCAAAAAGAGATGAAAAATACGCTAAAAGTGATAGTGGATGCTAAAAAAGAAGCTAAAAGAGACACTAATCACAGGTTTTTGTTGTAGTGATTGGAGTTGAAAATTATACTTATTGTTATTTTTTTCAGTGGTTTGTGTATATCTAGCAGTTAGCTATCTGATGTTTTGAATTAACTAGTCAGATGATGTTTTAACATTTCTAAAATCTCTTAATATAATTTTTGTTTAAGCAAAATTGCAAAGATTCAAACCTAGTTGCAGGTTTTATTTTATTTCTAAACGCAGGTTTGCTTACCATGTACTGAAAATTTCAACATGATTTTCATGGATAATGCCCATTTTCATATAATTTTTTGAATCAACGTAGTGCAAACAAGAATATTTTTTTGAACACGCTAAATATAGATGATGAAGTATATGTTTTCTTGTTTTTGCTTCTATACAATCTTCTCATGATTAAATTATGATACAAAAGGATATAGGGTTTACCAATACACAGAAAAATTCAGTGGGTATGCATTAAGCTTCTAAAAATCACTCTTGATATCAAGGAGTGATGGCTTCACTTGGTAGTCTATACTTCAACTTTTTAAAGACAACAAAATATGCTTCAGTTCATATCCAAGTCTTTCAAAATAGTAACATTAACACATATTTTCACATAGTTCTACTGTTAGTACATCCTACAAATATACTTGCTAGACTATGTATATTTTGTACCATATCATCACTGTGTAGTCTAAAATAAAAAGAATCTACATTTCATTTATAAAACAGCCTTTCTCCATATTAAAGATCAAGTTCCTTCCATTGACTGAAGCTAGCTAATGAACTATTGAGCTATGTGAAGGTGAAGTTAACATAGCTAGCACGAAAGTGACAAAATTAATACAATACCTAGATCCTTGAGGTTGGATTATCATATATACTAGTGGTGATTAATTGGATCCCAATGCCTTCCCAAACATCTCTGAAGGGTCTATAACCCTCCTTCCAATATTGAGCATGCAATTAAATCCCACTTTTGCCAATATGTATTGAGATATGTGGACGGTTTATGTTGAAATCCTTGCATTAGAGAGGTTTCTGAAACTCAATTCTATTTGTCCAATTTTCAGTTCTCCCATCACCACCTTCCCTCACCCTTGGGATTCATTCCTGCTTTCTCTGTGGGAGTGTTGAATAGGATCCTTCATCTCCTGCAACATATTCAACATAATCTCTTTTTTTTTGTCCTCGTCTATTTTTTGTTGCATAAATTGACCGAACATTGTGATCCTCTCCTTCACATATTCCATGCTAGCAGAGTTTTTTTATACTATTTTTCCCATCACATCCTTCACTTCCCATCTCTATACAAACATTAGCATACATGGGGAAAGGATACATGGATTGAAGCTAATCAAAAAGAAGAAACTCTTGGTAGAAATAAAATCACCAAGATCAATGTATCAATACTTTTTTTCCATATATTGCAAAGGAATCATTTTGCATCACATGAAAATAATGGTTGTTGTAGCTCGAGTTCAAGATGATTTTTTTTCTTTTGCAAAGGTATGTTGGGATTCGATTGTTTAAAAATTTCGGTAATTTATTGATTGTTTTATGTTCATAATATAAAAATCAAATACGATAAATCAGATTCCTTTCTTATTCCACATATATTACTTTGATAGAATATGGTGTCTTAAATCATACATACTTCTACATATTAGGTTTTACCTAGTCTCCAGGCTTGTGCTCCTGGCAACGTTTTCACAATAAATTGTTGTAGCTTATAGTTGGTGGTAAGATCTGGGTGATTCTTGTTGACTTGGAGACTAGATCAATCTGTTGAGTTCTTGTTTGAGTTTAGTGTGATACCCAATTAAACATGACATGCGTCTAATAGAATTCTACCCTCAAGAAGTTCATATGAATGCAACCACATTAAGCAACTTATAAATAGATTGGATACCAAGTAAAGATAATCAACAAAATAATCTTCCACAAGATGATATATTTTACTAGAATCTGACCTGTAAATATTTGCAAGACATAGACTTGGTTCAGCTGGACAAGATGGAAATTTGCAATATATCAAGGCTACCTCAAATGCATTTATAATAATGCTGAAGGTCACTGTGAATTTCAGCACACTATGTCATGTAGCTTACAATATGTCGAAATAGTGAACAACTCTCCAAAGTTGAACAACAAGAGCCATAAGAAGTGGGATATTAATAAATAAAAGAGTGATTGTGTCTCTTTTGAATGATATGAGTTCTTCCAGGTGTATGGAAGCTTCAAATACTTCAAACTTCTAGATACAGTGTATTAATCACATCCACAGGATAAGTGAATGATGATGTAATGGAATTATATATAATAGAGGTCTGATAGAAAGTGCTATTGTAGGTAATTCCTTCCAAAATGCACCCAATATTTCTGTAGCAGCTTGTGAAATTTTACTATAAACAGTGATTCAGATCTGACTTAAGTTACTTATTCCCATCTTCCTACACCTGTAGCGACCTCCTTGATGTCAAATATAATGTTTAATCACAGTATGATGATAGAAAAATAGTTGAGCTTCAGCAGAAGCAGGTAATCTCTTGTAGGTATTTAATAAGATGCTAGTCCTCCTTGCATGGTTGTGATATTCGATATGGATTCTACATACTGTGTATCATTTCCCCCACTGGAAAGACCATTCTAGCAAACTATAGAGAAGCTTTATTAAATGGAAATGCCCCTTAATTATGGTCAAATAGCAACAAGCAATGCACGCTCTTTCATTGATTGCCCAACTTTCTCTTTAACTCCAACAATTGATTACGATCGTTGATACAGAGGAAAAATAAAAATCAAGAATTGTTCCACATCAATTCATACATATGGATGCATGTATCTTTTTTCCATGTTAATGAGTTGTTCCAGTTTTAATTGTTGAGGAAAACTCTTATGGCAACATCAATTATGAACAACTTGCACAATTAAACTCTCAAATTGAAACCCACCTTCAACACTTTTCAATTTCATTTATACAACATTTAAGCTACCCCTAAATGCTTATTTCTTCTTGGCATGGGCTACATAGGGTCTGTTATCAGTTCCCAATAAACTACCAACTGATTTCAGTTAATCCATGTTTTGTGTATATGAGAGTTGCTCTTATCTTCCCTCCCTAAATTGTAGTTAGGATTTTATTGATAGCTTGGCTTTTCCAGCTTTTATTACTCCTTGTCAATTTTTACATATATTACCTATTAAGGTGTGTCATATTGCCACCCATACATGTCATGTTGTACATCAATTATCTAGATTCAAAATTTCTCTTTAACTCCAACAATTTATTCCTATTGTTCATATAGAGGAAAAATAAAAATCGAGAATTGTTTCACATGAATCCATGCAGAGGGATGCGTGTATCAGTTTGCCATGTTAATGAGTTGTTTCAATTTTAGTTGTTGGAGAATACTTTTTTGTTTATGACCTACTTACTACTCGTTGGGGTCAACCATGACCTCCTGTTGACTACTACAAATTCATGTGACAATTATGAAAGACTCTCATATTATATAGAGAAATGTGGGTGAAAGTTTGTGGTATATATTAACTCTGCGAGAGACATTTGTACTAAATGTCATTGAATACTGCACAAAGTTTGTTTTGGCTATCCACCTTACTACACAAAGTTTGTTTGCTTCATAATTTCGGGTTTCTCTCATGAGAGAGATTTATTTTCCCAAACATGGATCTAATACCACATTAATATTATGATCATTGCAAGAAAAATAACAAAATGCAAAGAATCCACAAGATTAACAAGATATTAGGGTGTTTTGCTTTTCCTTGTATATTTTCCCCATTATATGTATGTATGTATGTATGTATTATCCACTTGACACATTTTTTGATTACTGACAGGGTATGAGCTTACCTGCTAGAAAATTATTTATGTACACTGCACTTGGTGGAGTTCATCCTTCATCTATATGTAGCACAAGAACCTATAGTTTATTGTTTAAACATATTCCAATTTGTGCAAAGGTATAGAAACATTTATCTATGAATTTGGCTAAAATGGAATATTGATTCCTTTTGTTGTAGTTTACTCTAATAATCAGCATGTACGCAATATATTTTAGAAATCCTTCATCTCTATTCCATGATGTATGCATGTAAATGATAGAAAATGTTTTCTAGTCCTCTATTGAATGTATCTTAAGCGTTGTAGTTAGTCAGTTATTTGGTATTTTTGTTCTCTTGACTGCATGCTAGTGAAAACTAAATACAGTATAACACTATGAGTATAACTTTTATAGGAAGATTTAATAGTGGTAAATGTTGATAATCTGGGACCAAATAAGCATCCTCCAATTTTGATAAAATTTGCTAATCTAAGCATTAAAATGAGGCATAAATCCTAACATGTCTAATCGGTTGTTTTGTCTTCACTGAATGGTACTTTTTTACTAAGGTCATGATAGATGAGTTCAAAATTCAAAACCGTCAACAATGGGGTATATAGAGGGCTTGGTGCTCTTGATTAAATGCCAAGCCCATACTTCCATACATGATAGAATCATGTCTTGAAATGCTCCAATCCTACCAATCTTTGAATACCGAAATCATGAAATTTTCTAGGTCTGTTGAAGTATGAATGGGATATGTATTTCTACTTTCTTCATATTAAGTTCAATGAGGTTGGAACTACTCAAACATTCTGGAATTATTAATGGTAATGTTAAAAATTCAAGTCAAATGATAGAAAAAGAAGGATATACGAGAATGTCAACATATGCTTTAGGAATTTATACTCATAGTTATAGCTTCCAACAACAATTAAAGAGGTCGAGGTGGAAGGTCAGAAAAGAAAATGAGAGTAATAGAAAGAATGAACTTTTTTTTTAGGTTTCATATTGAGCACTGTAAGGTGCATTCTAAATCCTAGTATGGATGAGATGTATCATGCTTGTAGTTTATAAATGAAAATGAAACAAAGGTTGTAGTCTGCACAATCATAAATTAAGGAGATGTTGAAATGGAAGGGCAGCAATGAGTTTGAGTTTCATGAGTGGGCTAGTGCATCCTTCCAAAAAATTACACCATTATTAAAACGATATATATACAAATTCATTAATGGTAAAGATAGATTCATGAGGAAAGTGGGGTCATAGGCTAGTGAAAACTAAATACAGTATAACATTGTGCCTAAAATTTTTACATGTATAGTTAATAGTGGTAAATGTTGATAATATGGCATCCTAACTGCACTCTTCTTGTTTCATGTGGTTTCTATTACAGAATAACTTGACAATAGTTAATAACTTGATGAAGTGATGGAATTCCCCTTAAAAATCCATTGAAGGAAGAATCATAAGTAAGATGGGAAACCCCTCAACTTCGTCTACCTCCTTGTTGCCGTATAAATTCTGGAAACCAATATGATGCTTTTATGTGTTGACATCTTACTCATTTTTAGATTATAAATAATGGACATAATATAAATCGTCTTTGTTCGTGTTCATTGTTAAAATCTTCAATATTTCATATATGATGCACGTAGTAGGCATATTCTTTTAGTAACCATTCATGATTTCTTCTCTTACCATCCCATTGCTGAACAAAATCACATCATCAATGAATAGAAACATTTATGTAGCAACACACACATCCTCAATTGGATCCTACAACAATTTCTTAAACACATCCCTTATTCTTTGTTCTTCTCAAGTTTAGGTTATTAGGTATGCATTAACGCATTATCTTGTATTGTAAGACCCTTTTGTGGACCAATTTAATAGCGTGCATAATTGTTTAGGATATTTTGTTTCCTGATCACGATAGATTTTTGTGCTTATTAATGTGCTTGGAAAAATAAATTGGATCTTAAGAATGTCTATCTTTGGATCTTATTGTCTTTTATTATAATTACAAATGATGAAATATAATTTTTTAATATTACTCATCTTGTTGATTCTTAAAGGGTTCTAGCTCAATGGAAGTGCACTTGCCTTATAAGGAGGAGGTTGGTGGTTCGATTCCTCCATGCCCCAATGATATTGCTATGTATTTTAAAGGTAAAAAATGTAGTAGTGAAAGATGGATGCAATATTAGACATACCACTAAATGAAAAACATGATGCAAAAGTGGACTTCATGCAAAACAACCTCCCACCCCATACTTCTGGCTATTGGACAAACCATCCTGCTTCTCTATCTTGGCTGAAACAGCCCCACCATCAACAATAGGTACCGAAGGGCCCGTCTCCACCATGGATTTGCCCAGGGGTGGCCAAGCCGCCTGGTGAACCAGACAACCCTTGCTCGAAGAGATTCCGGACGGCCTCTATGGCCAGGTGAATCTAGAAAACCTAGAGCAATAGCTCAAACTCCTTCAAACCCTAGATTCTCCCACTGTCCTCTATCGAGTCAGACCTACAGTTATTGCAAGTATTAATTTAAAAAAAAAATTCAACATACACTATTTAATTTATCATGACTTTACCGAGTTACTACTATCATCTTGTTTTTACTATTTTAATTATAAACATAGTTTATATATATATAATTAAATACAGAAGTATAATAAAAAGAAATAAAAAAGTTTTGCTAATATTTGAAGGATCAAGGTATCCATAGTAATGAAAGGGTTACAGAGCCAAGCCCCTTAACCGAGGAGGTCTCTCCTATTGAGATATCTTGTAACACAGTCACCTATATTTTCAAAAAAAAAAACTAATTAACCAATTACACAGCTACAGAAACTAATTCTTGTAATAAAAGAAATTTACCATTTTAAAAACGTATTTCAAATGTAACTCAAATTTTTTTCTTTAATAAATTTTTAATTATAAAACTAAAAAGGAAACCCTCAATTTACAGTACCACAATTCTAGTTCTATAATTGTAAATCTTAAAAACAAAACGAGAGTCTCTTAAAAACATTCCAAACAAAGCATATTACTGAAGTATCTTATCACTTCCTAGTTTAATAACTAAAATCTATAAGATTATCCAAGGCTTATCATATCTAGGAAAAATTCATTATAACAATACTAATCCTCACGACTTCTCAATTTTAAATAAAGTAAACAAAATAGTAGTTACGACCATGAAACGAGCCATCAACGCATTACAATATCCACACACCCATGCCTTTCTTTTTATTTTAACCCTACTCTTTACTAAAGGAGGGAACCTTAGGGTTTTAAATCCGAGGCTTACCGACCCAACATGCTAACCCCCTTGTAGTCAAATCCTGAGTTTGCAAGTGATTGTTTACACCTTCGACTTTGTGTTATGTAAGCTACCACCTACGTCCAAACATTCAAGATAGTTTCAACTGTTAGTATATGCGCCGATAAACATGTTTGAATATAATCCGTCGGGATTATATTTTGTAAATAAATAAAGAAAACTGAATAGTTATGTAGGAAGCTGAAAAGACTGGGCAGAAGATGAACTAAATCATCATTTGTAAATTTATAAATAAATGCTTTGGCTATGAAATAAATGAATCGGGAGTTATTTAACCCAACAAAACACATGATGTTATTTTTTTTAAACAGATGTACACACAACAAAGAAATTATTTAAAGGAATTACCTTGCTAATGGATGTAATGGAAAAAAATAGATCCACTCTATCCAACACCAAAACTTACCAAAGGAAATCTCAGTTCAACAACTGTTATCGTTATGACCCTCAGCTCCCAAACCAATGCAAAAAAGTTGAGGTTAGAACCTGTTGCAGCTGCAACAATTTCCCAAAATTCTAAAAACATTTAGGACCCTCCTCTGCCTTTGATTAGTTTGATTTTCTTCCCTATTTGGTCTAATGACTTTTGGAATGTTTTCCAGCACTTGGGTTGCTCTATCAATCGATCTGATGTTTTCCTTAATGCTTAAAGTAATCCCATGCATAATCAAGCTTATCGTTTCCTTTTGAATACCTTTGAAGCCATTATGAATAGGAAGTTGGTTCATTTGAATTTCCCACCGTCGCGGAGGTCTTTGCCTTGTCTTTTTCCGCCGTTGCGGATGGTTTTCGGTTCTACGTCGGAAGGTATGATTATTTCCTTGTCTGCCATTGCAGATGGATCTTCACTTCTGGCCTCTGTCGTTGAGGATCAGTTCAGGTTTTGATTTTCTCTTTCTTTCTGACTTATGTTTTTGGTTTTCTTTTGGCTGTGTATCGGAGCCTTTTATCATCGTTCTCTCCATCGTTGCGGATTGTGTTTTGTTATGAGTGTCCACCGTTGCAGAAGAGTTTAAGCTGTTGACTTCCGACCCAAAAGGTCGTCGACGTCCGATCATTATTTTCACACGCCTTGCTCACCGTTGCGGACGGGTTGATATTGTGGCTTTCCACCGTTGTGGAAGGTTTTGAGTTCTCACCTTCCGATCCAGAATTGTTTCTCATCTGATCCGTTAAGTATTCCCACGTGCAAACCATTTTATATATAGGGAGAAGAGAGGTGTATTATTTTATTGTTTGCTTTGGCTCGAACTATCGTGATCATCCTGCGCTGTCGACCCCGTGAAGCTCGTGGACCACCGTGCCTGTACTCACATCTAGGTGGTAGTTGAGGAAGCCCGACCGCTTTCACCCCGTCGGATATGTCCGTGCCAGGTAGGTTTAGTCACCTTCTCCTGTTCCTTTTGAAGCATTTGATAAAGATTGATGGAGTTAGTCTTGGTTAGGATTGCTTTCTTCGCTCGTTAGATGTATGCATATATAATAGAGGGAAGGGGGTTTTCTGACCACTAGCATGGGCATTTTTGACCCATGGAGTATTTCTCTTCCTGTGGTCATTGGTGCACAGCCTCACTATGTGGGGGTTTGGTGCAGGTGGCTGTTACGTCACCTGCACCTAGCTGCCCCATGTGTGGTAGTAGGGTATAGGGGAATCTTTGTGGTGGTTTCCTGTGACTTTTGGTAGTTCGTCTTTTCACTCAAGATCCATATTGTCCATGTGCTTGAACCCCAGTCTATGTGCTCACGCCGTCCCACAGATTCCATTTCAGCTCGGTCGTTTGGAACCCTAGCCGGTTAGCAGGGATATGCCATTTTTTGGTTTCGCATGGGTAGTGGTTTTGATATGAGAGTTAATTGTGGCAAGATGGAAGTAGTACCCGCAGAGAGTGGAAGGGGTAGTTGGTTAGATGTAATTTTTCTCCTGTGAACCGCAAAAGTCCTCGTTGAGTTTAATCCCACTAGGCTATTGGCTGTTAAGATGTTTGGTATTGAAGACATAGGAGACTCACACAGTCATATGGCATATAGCTTCGTTCAATCAGTTTCTTTAATTGCTATGCACAGACTAGGTTACCGAGCACTGCGTCTTGCATATTAATGGTTCTGATGGTCAAGGCATTTTTTTTTACTGTACATGCATGCATTTGCTTCCCTACTTGTTATCACATTAAAACACATTGAAATGGCAACTTTGCATATGGATGTAATTTTATTGCAGTCTAGAAGATGGTTGATGGGATGTTTTAATGTCATACATAAATGTTTTGTATCATGCCAGGATATAGACGAGATCACTAATAGTGTGCATTTGGTTGTAATAATCCTGTTAGTCAGGCCAGTCAGGTTATGTAAGCTTATATCTTAGTTTCATCAACTAGTTGTTGTCATATTATACACAGAAAAAATAAAATTTTGCACAATGTCTTGTGAATGTCTGCAATTTGAATTGCTTAATATATCAAGGTGTTATACATGGCAGGAAGAACTCACAGTGTCCAAAATACAAAAGAAGAAGGCCCTAGTGGTTGAGGAAGGACCAGAAGCCGAGGTTGTCATGAAGACCGAATACATCTATGAAGACACCCAATGTGTTTCTGGTGTTGAACCTGAGTACAAATGGGGTGAAATATATAGATTAATTTCCCGCAAGGAGGTTCCTGACATGGGCCTCGAATAAGAACCTCTCTATGATAACATAGAGAAATCTTTTATCATGAAAGTTCCACCAGACGAGAGCTATTCCCATGCTCTGAGGTAATTGGCTGGATTTTACCTGGAGCAGATACAACCACAATGATCATAGGAAATGTGGAAGGACAGGGCTATGCTGCATTTATCCATGGATATGTGGCATTGTCTTATCACCTACCAGAATCCCAATTTTTCTTATCAAATGATTGGCTGGACAGCATCAGAATGGAGCTGGTGGAAACTCTTAAGAAAATGCTCTTGCAAGGAAAGCTTTACCGATATAGACAGACCGGTGAGTATGATACAACGAACTTGAGGGCTCCCTACAGGTTTATAGCTCTGATGCTTAATAGGATATTTGGCAGAGCTCATGGAAGTCTCTTCAATCTTGAATGGATACCTATTATCTTTCATGTGGCAACCCAAGGAACAGTCTTCAATTGTGCCAGCCTTGTATCAAGCAGTCTTTCCTCTTGTGTGACCTCAGCCTTGGAGGGAGAATCCAATAAAAGATTGGAATTTTACATGAGTTCAATATTAATAGACTGCATATTATGCAACCAGGATTTTCCTAGTCTCAGGTGTATCTGGGATAGGGAAAGGATTCCCGTGTATGCAACTTATAGATCATTGTGGGCTCACCAGTACCATAGCCATTACAAATAGGTCTGTGAGCACTTCATTATGCCTCTGTACACTCTCATTTTTCAAAAGGAGTGCGACTGTATGTCGGAAGAATCCATGTAAGTGATAGGAGAATACCCGGATTATTTCTTAACTAAAAATGGCATGTACATCCGAATCTTTGGAGGATCCAAAGCCCCTTTACTATTGCCTAAATATGCAACGGATTATGTAGTTCACAAAGAGGCAGTCAGATAAGTATTCATAGATGGAATAGGTAGTTTTCTTTTCAAACACAAGAAGACTTCCTAGCCTCCCTTGCCATTCAAGCTAGGAAGCTACAAATTCACCAAGGTGAAGCAAGCTGCTGAATTCATAGAGGAATTGAGGAAGTTCCATTTTGATGAGATGCCTTTCCGAAGGAATGATACTCACGGTAAAGTGGTAGAGCATTGTAAAGAACACAAAGTACATTTTGAGTATACTCACCACTTTAATAAGGAAGAATCTGTCTTCTAGAACGCCCCTAACATGACAATGCTAATGAGAAGATTCAAGAAAAAGATTGCCACCAAAGGTGGAAAGGGTGATGAACAGACAAAGGATGAAGAAGGAATCAAAAGGAGGAATGAAGAAGCTCAGAGGTTGGAAAAGGAGGCTGCAAAATGGCTGCAGATGGGAGAATAAGAGAAAATAAAGGCTGCCCAAGAAGCAGCTGAGAAAGCAAAAGAAGCAGCCAAAGAAACAGAAGAAGCAGCTAGACAAGCAGCCGAAGAAGCAAAGAGAAAGCTCGATGAGGAGCTCCGAGAGAAGGAAGCTGAAATAATAAAGTTTACACAGTAGTCAGCTTCTGAAACAACAGCAGGGCAGACCCAGGAGGAGGAAAACCCCGAGGTATAGATCTCTCAATTACCTGCTGCTAGCACCCCTGTGACCCCTACGCTACAGCTAGTGCCTTTCATCCAGAAAAAGGGTGAAGAAGTCCTCGACTTAAATACTGTCTATTATGATAGGGCCACCAAGAGAATAATGAAGAGGACAGAAAGGAAGGTAGAAGCAGAAGGTATGCTTGAAAAAATGATAACAGACAGTACTCTTATGCTAGGAACAGACCTAGATCCAAGGCTTACCCTGAGGGCCGGGACTGCAATACTACATGCCTCAGAAGATACCATAAACAACGTGATGACTGAGCTGGATTCATATAATAAATCCTCTGGTCAGCTGAAAGATACTCTGAAGAAAGAGAGAGAGGAAGGAAACAAGTTGAAGCAAAAATTTGAACACTTACAGCGGGAGATGAAGACCGCTAAAGCTGAGATGCAGGCCCTACATGAAGAGAGACAGGCTCAGAAGACTACACAAGAACACCTTGAGCAAGTGCAAGCAAAAGATCAAGAGTTGAAGAAGGAGAAGGAGCAGTTACTGGCCAAGGTGGAGGAGCTAGAAGAGCAACAGAAGATCATCTTTACCACCAATGATCTACACTCCCGAGAACTAAGAACGGAGCATCACGAATATATCACTTCATTGTTTCAACCGTTCAAAGAACATATCCTGGCCCAAAAAGGTAGAATGCTCCAGCTACAGACTGGTCTGGAGGAAGAAAGGTGCAAAGTCCTTCAGATCGATGGCCAGTTAGAGGAAATCATGGAAACTTCCTCGTACTTCATGGATAGAGCCTAGGAGGTTCTTAAGGTCTTAAATGCCAGAATGGAGAGGCTAGAAGGCAACGTAGAGACTCCAGCAGGACTACCATCCAAAGACCATCAAGCCCTTCAGAGAGATCATGACCTAGTAGAGTTCGCTGTCAGCACTGCAGAAGAATTCAAGAAGACCATCAAAAGAACGCAAGGAGCATGCTCAGAATACTTCAGGAGGCTCCTCAATACATGCAACCGGTGTCAGACAGACGCTGAACATAATCTTGATGAGTTTCCAAACCATAAAATCTTCATAGAAATATTGGAGAGTAGATATTAGGATGCAGAGGCCAGAATACAATAGATCGAGGCCATTGATGACCTAGTGTTGAAGAATTAAGTGGGCCACCCAACCGTTAGTGTGCGATTTTTGGAAGATCAGCTTCGGTTGAGCCCTGCTAGGATCGAGGCCATAAAGAAACAAGCTGAGAAATTTGAGATAAATATTCAGTTTTTGGAGCCTTACACTTTTGACGGCATAGCTAATGAAGCTGCAGTGTGGAGGAAGTTCCTAGACAGCCAAGCAGGGCCCTCCTCATGAGGGATTAAGCACCTTTTGTATTTTGTGTTGGTTTTGTAAAAACATTTGGAAAAGTGAAGCGTAAGGAAAATGAAAGGTTGGGAAGCCCAAAAGTCCCTTAGGGCAGCCCAACCATTCGAGCTTTTTGTATAAATGTAGAGTATGTAGAATCAGAAAGGGGGCTTTTTTTTCCCAATAAGACTAGAGGACATATTGTAAGAAGAACTATTTCCTTTTGCAATAAAAAATTATAGTTTGCCTGTTGGAGAAAGAGATGTGAAATTTCCTAATGTTATGCAATGGATGGCAGAAAGATGAACTACTTTATTTTTCAGCTTGTGTCCATGAATCGTGAGATCGTTCTAACTTTATGGCCTATGTCTTGTTGGATGATCTCTGATTTATTTTTGTGGAAAGTTCACCAAGAGTAATGTATGTTGCTTATATAACAATTAGCTATCTGATTGTTAGAATATTTTTCTCATTCATGTGTTGTAAATATGAATATCAGCTATCTGTAATTTCTGTTTCTCATACATGGAAATAACACATTACTCACAACTACTCATTCTTTTAGCTCCTCGGGGGTAGATAGATAGGTGATTGGATAGTTAATTGATTTACTTCATTGCTGCATATGTGATTTATATGTTTGCGAGCCTAAGACTAGAGGTAAGAACCTGCGCATCACATTGTGTACTCCCTTGCATCTTTATCACCCTGCATTGTTAGTTAGGCATTTGCATTGCATACATTAAGTCAAAATTACAAAAACTTGGTGGACCAGGATGCAACCAGTAAAACCCTTTGTTTTGTTACCTTGACCTACGGTAGCCGTTCTGCAAACCAGATGGATTCCCTACACCAAACAGTCAATGGGCTAGTTGGGAACGTTATTTGGGGAGAATCCTTTACTGTTGTTTCCTGTGAATTTCCAGGCCCCAACAGAATTGGCGCTAGAAGGAGGGTCGCCAGTGCATGGCTAGCCGTGGAAAATTACTTTTCCCAGGATTACCTTACCAACAGATATTTGAAGTTTTGAGCCTGACCCAGGTACTCACAGGTTTCAGTCATACCTTGAAGCAAGAAATCCTGTTCTCATCTTGCGTTGTTCTTTGCTTTGACTCTCGTTCTCGTAGCTACGCTTATGGCTGGCATAAATGTAAATCAGCCCAACCCATTGCCTGCATGGAGAGCAAGAACCCCTTTGAACCTCACACTT
>LPNX010569228.1:31025-41759 GCA_001517045.1 Pseudotsuga menziesii | reverse complement strand
CAACCTCACTCTGAGAAGAAGTGCCCTCAATGGTTGAATTCAATGTCTTTGGTAATGAATAAGTTGTTGGACTCCAAATTGACTGAAGACAGTGGTGAAAAGGGAGGAAAAGAATAGACCATAGAGCAATGAGATGATGATGCCATGCTCTTATGGAATGGTGTGTCGCTTTTCAACATAGAGGAAGATGCCCTCAAATATCAATATACACCTCTAGCCACAAAAGATAAGAACCTAGAAATTAAGGGCCATGCAATACTTCCAAAGGTTAACAATTTGCAAGAGGCAGGCAGATGTGATCGCTAAAGATAACATGTCTAAAGCCACTACTTGTAAACAGGAAACAGAGCCTCTTGTTGTACCAGCCAAATCTATGAAAGATGATGAGGAAGAAAAGGATGGTAATATTAAAGAGGAGATGCCCACAAAAACCAACCTGTGGAAGAAAAGATCGAATTGATTAGGACAAGGAAAACCAGCGCTCCACCTTTCCTTGTGACTCTTGAAATTTTGAATCATAAGGTGCATAATTGTTTGGTGGACTCTGGATCATCGATCAATGTTATGCCTCTGGCATTTTGCAAAAAACTTAATGGGAAGCTAAAACCTACTCTTTGGGATGTCACTCAACTAGAAAAGACTAGTGTCAAAGTAGTGGGGGAAATGGAAAATGTTCTTATTCGATTGTCTGCAAATGAAAAGATATGTCATTACATTGATATTGTAGTAGCAGACATACTTGATGGCTATGGAATCATCCCGAACCGAGATTGGACAGCATGAATGAATGGGTATTTTGCTTCAGATTGGTCTCACTTATGGTTACCTCAGAAGAGCAGCCCAAACCTGATTAAGATATTAAGAGAGCCCTATATGAAACACAATGTCACTAAGCTAGGAGAGGGAAATGAATCTGCTGAGTCTGTTCTGGGAAATTATCTGACTGAGCTAGAGTTAAGACATCTTACTTCAAGAAAGGATAGCTATATGAATGACACTCATCTTGAGCTCCTTCAACTTCCTCAGGCTGTAAGAGATGATTATAGAATTGCAGACATGGGTTCAGTTTCAAAAACAACACAGCTAGACCATGGTTATGTGTCCCATGTCTGTGATCCAGCCCACCCTTTAACTCTCTAGATTTAAAAATATTTTTTCAGGAGTGGGCCAAGTTTTTCTTTCTTTTGCTTTATACATAAATAAATTGTTTGTTTTCTTTGATGTTTGAGGCTGTTTTCTTTTGCTAATTGATTTAATATTGTTTTCTTTTGAGTTACTACTTTGCTAGCTTTTCTTTTGGTTTTCAATAAAAAGGCAAACTTTTGGTTACAAATGGAAACATCAGGGTTCTTTATTAACTAAAATATTGGGCGAAAGAGTGTGCTTTAAAATATAGAATGTCTTCTAGACATAGTATTCCTAACTGGCTATGCATTAATTGAAGTCTTACTTAACCCCTGTAAATAACACAGAAGTAAAAGAGGTCTGGAATACTATTTCAAGGCTCCATCCATTTCACATCTTAAATATCCAAAGGGGTGACAGAAAAAGACCCAAAGAAAGGAAGCAGAGTAAAACAGTATATCACATATAAATGATCCCATGTCGTATATTCAGAAAAGCAATGAGCTATCAAGAGTCAAAACTTCTCAAAGAAAGCAACACCTATCAAAGCAAAATATCAAAGCATGAAGTACTAAACGGCCACAAGATCCTCTCCATCTGTGAACTGAAATGTGAAGTACATTGTTCACACAAAAGGGCACTATGGGATAGAGGATCCTGAATTAAAATTCAGTAAGCAAAGGCCTGCATGAGGACTCATATCAAAAGAACTAAAATTCAAAAGGAACAAAAGTGCAGTTAGCATGGGAATGAAGAACAAAAGGATAATATTGTTTACATTCTATTACAATCATGTGGTTTCCAAAGCTATAAACCACCTGAGGACAGGAAAAATAAACCTCATTTAGCTAGCCTCAAACGAGTTATTCAGACTTAAAACACTCCTGATGTTACCATCTCCCAAAAGGAACGGACCTCTTCAAATAATTTAAATGCATTATTTTGTTTGCTTAGGAATACAAGCGTTTAGAAGATTTCATTTTAGTCAGACAGTATTTCCCTGGGAAGGAGTTAATTCAGAGATCTGGGGTTCACTAGGTAGTTGCCAATTGTTGCAGCTGCAACAATTTCCCAAAATTCTAAAAAACATTAGGACCCTCCTCTGTCTTGGATTAGTTTTATTTTATTCCTTATTTGGTCTAATAACTTTTGGAACGTTTTCCAGTGCTTGGGTTTCTCTATCAATTGATCTGATGTTTTCCTTAATGCTTACAGTAATCCCATGCATAATCAAGCTTATCGTTTCCTTTTGAATACCTTTGAAGCCATTCTGAATCAGAAGTTGGTTCATTTGAATTTCCTGCCATTGCGGAGGTCTTTTCCTTGTCCTTTTCTGCCGTTGCGGATGGTTTTTGGTTCTATGTCGGAAGGTATGATTATTTCCTTGTCTGCCATTGTAGATGGATCTTCGCTTCTGGCCTCCACCATTGCGGATCAGTTTGGGTTTTGATTTTCTCTTTCTTTTCGACTTATGTTTTTGGTTTTCTTTTGGCTGTGTATCAGAGCCTTTTACCATCGCTCTCTCCGCTGTTGCAGACGGTGTTTTATTATGAGTGTCCACCGTTGCGGAAGAGTTTAAGCTATTGACTTCCAACCCAAAAGGCCGCCGACGTCCGATCATTATTTTCACACGCCTTGCTCACCGTTGCGGACGGGTTGATATTGTGGCTTTCCGTTGTTGCGAAAGGTTTTGAGCTCTCACCTTCCGATCCGGAATTGTTTCTTGTACGATTCGTTAAGTATTCCCACGTGTGAACCATTTTATATATAGGGAGAAGAGAGGTGGATTATTTTATTGTTTGTTTTGGCTCGAACTATCGTGATCATCCCGCGCTGTCGACTCCACGAAGCTCGTGGACCACTGTGTCGATACTCACATTTAGGTGGTAGTTGAGGAATCCCGACCGCTTTCTCCCCATCAGATACGTCCATGCTAGGTAGGTTTAGTCACCTTCTCCCATTCCTTTTGAAGCTATTGATAAAGATTGATGGAGTCAGTCTTGGTTACGATTTCTTTCTTCGCTCGTTAGATGTATGCATATATAATAGAGGGAAGGGGGTTTTCTTACCACTAGCATGGGCATTTTTTACCCATGGAGTATTTCTCTGCCTGTGGCTGTTGGTGCATAGCCTCACTGGGTGGGGGTTTGGTGCAGGCGGTCGTTACGCCTCCTGCACCTAGCTGCCCCATGTGTGGCAGTAGGGTACAGGGGAATATTTGTGGTGGTTTCCTGTGGCTTTTGGTAGTTCATACTTTCGCTCGAGATCCATATTGTCCGTGTGCTCAAACCCCAGTCTTTGTGGTCATGTCGTCCCACGCAGTCCAGTTCGGCTCGGTCCTTTGGAACCCTAGCCGGTTAGTAGGGATATGCCATTTTTTGGTTTCGCATGGGTAGTGGTTTTGATATGAGAGTTAATTGCAGCAAGATGGAAGTAGTACCCGCAGAGAGTGGAAGGGGTAGTCGGTTTGATGTAATTTTTCTCCCGCGAACCGCAAAAGTCCCCGTTGAGTTTAATCCCTCTAGGCTATTGGGTGTTAAGATGTTTGGTATTGAAGACATAGGAGACTCACACAGTCATACTGCATATAGCTTCGTTCAATCAGTTTCTTTAATTGCTATGCACATACTAGGTTACCAAGCACTGCGTCTTGCATTTTAATGGTTCTGATGGTCAGGGCATTTTTTTTTACTGTACATACATGCATTTGCTTCCCTACTTGTTATCACATTAAAACACATTGAAATGACAACTTTTCATATGGATGTAATTTTATTGTAGTCTAGAAGATGGTTTATGGGATGTTTTCATGTCATACATAAATGTTTCGTATCATGCCAGGATATAGACGAGATCACTAATAGTGTCCATTTGGTTGTAATAATCTTGTTAGTTAGGCTAGTCAGGTTATGTAAGCTTATATCTTAGTTTCATCGACTAGTTGCTGTCACATTATACACAAAAAAAATAAAATTTTGCACAATGTCTTGTGAATGTCTGCAATTTGAATTGCTTAATATATCAAGGTGTTATACATGGCAGGAAGAACTCACAATGTCCAAAAGACAGTAGAAGAAGGCCCCAGTGGTCGAGGAAGGACCAGAAGCCAAGGTTGTCATGAAGACCAAATACATCTATGAAGATAGCCAATGTGTTTCTGGTGTTGAACCCGAGTACAAATGGGGTGAAATATATAGATTAATTTCCCGTAGGGAGGTTCCCGACATGGGCCTCGAAGAAGAACCTCTCTATGCTAACATAGAGAAATCTTTTATCATGAAACTTTCCACTAGACTAGAGCTATTCCCATGCTCTGAGGTAATTGGATGGATTTTACCACGACAAGATACAAAAACAATGATCATAGGAAATGTGGAAGGACAGGGCTATGCTGCATTTAGCCCCGGATATGTGGCATTCGCTTATCACCTACCAGAAGCCCAAGTTTTCTTATCAAATGATTGGTTGGACAGCATCAGAATGGAGCTGGTGGAAACTCTTAGGAAAATGCTCTTGCAAGGAAAGCTTTACCGATATAGATAGACCGATGAGTATGATACAACGAGCTTGAGGGCTCCCTATAGGATTACAGCTCTGATGCTTAATAGCATCTTTGGGAGAGCTCATGGTAGACTCTTCAAGATTGAATGGATACCTATTATCTTTCATGTGGAAACCCAAGGAACAGTCTTCAATTGTGCCAGCCTTGTATCAAGCAGTCTTTCCTCTTGCGTGACCTCAGCCTTGGAGGGAGAATCCAATAAAAGATCAGAATTTTACATGAGTTCAATATTAATAGACTGCATATTGTACAACCAGGTGTTTCCCGGTCTCAGGTGTATCTAGGACAGGGAAAGGATGCCCGTGTATGCAGCTTATAGACCATTGTGGGCTCACCAGTACCATAGCCATTACAGAGAGGTATGTGAGCACTTCATTATGCCTCTGTACACTCTCATTTTCCAAGAGGAGTGTGACTTTATGTGGGAAGAAGCCATGCAAGTGATAGGAGAATACACAGATTATTTCTGCACTAAAAATGGCATGTACATCCGAATGTTTGGAGGATCCAAAGCCCCTTTACTGCTGCCTAAATATGGAATGGATTACGTAGTTTACAAAGAGGCAGTCAGACAATTATTCATAGATGGAATAGGAAGTTTTCTTTTCGAACACAAGAAGAATGCCTACCCTTTTTTGCCATTCAAGCTAGAAAGCTACAAATTCACCAGGGTGAAGCAAGCTGCTGAATTCATAGAGGAATTAGGGAAGTTCCATTTTGGTGAGATGCCTTTCCGAAGGAATGATACTCACGATAAAGTGGTGGAGCATTGTAAAGAACACAAAGTACATTTTGAGTATACTCACCACTTTGATAAGGAAGAATTTGTCTTCCGGAATGCCCCTAACATAACAATGCTAATGAGAAGATTCAAGAGAAATATTGCCACCAAAGATGGAAAGGGTGATGAACAGGTAAAGGATGAAGAAGGAATCAAAAGGAGGAATGAAGAAGCTCAGAGGTTGGAAAAGGAGGCTGCAAAATGGCTACAGATGGGAAAAGAAGAGAAAAGAAAAGCTTCCCAATAAGCAGCTGAGAAAGCAAACGAAGCAGCCAAAGAAACAGAAGAAGCAACTAGACAAGAAACCGAAGAAGCAAAGAGAAAGCTCGATGAGGAGCTCCGAGAGCAGGAAGCTGAAAGAATAAGGTTGACACAGCCATCAGCTTCTGAAACAACAGTAGGGTAGACCTAGGAGGAGGAAAACCCCAAGGTACAGATCTCTCAAGTACCTGCTGCCAGCACCCCTATGACCCCTACGCTCCAGCTAGTGCCTTTCATCCAGAAAAAGGGTGAAGAAGTCCCCGACTTCAATACTGTCTATTATGATAGGGCCACCAAGAGAATAATGAAGAGGACAGAAAGGAAGGTAGAATCAGAAGGTATGCATGGCAAAATGATAACAGACACTGTTGTTATGCTAGGAACAGACCTAGATCTAAGGATTACCCTGAGGGCCGGGACTGCAATACTACATGCCTCAGAAGATAACATAGACAAGGTGATGACTGAGCTAGAGTCATATAAGAAATCCTCTGCTCAGCTGAAAGATACTCTGAAGAAAGAGAGAGAGGAAGGAAACAAGTTGAAGCCAAAATTTGAACACTTACAGAGGGAGATGAAGACTGCTAAAGCTGAGTTGCAGGCCCTACATGAAGAGAGATAGGCTCAGGAGACTACAGAAGAACACCTTGAACAAGTGCAAGCAGAAGATCAAGAGTTGAAGAAGGAGAAGGAGCAGTTATTGGCCAAGGTGGAGGATCTAGAAGAGCAGCAGAAGACCATCTTGACCGCCAATTATCTACACTCCCAAGAACTGAGAACGGAGCATCCGGAATAGATCTCTTCATTGTTTCAGCCATTCAAAGAACATATCCTGGCCCAGAAAGCTAGAATGCTCCAGCTACAGATTGGTCTTTAGGAAGAAAGGTGCAAAGTCCTTCAGATCGATGGCCAGTTAGAGGAAATCATGGAAACTTCCTCATACTTCACGGATAGAGCCCAGGAGGTTCTTGAGGTCTTAAATGCAAGAATGGCGAGGACGGAAGGCAACGCAAAGACTCTAGTAGGACTACCATCCAAAGACCATCAAGCCATTCAGAGAGATCATGACCTAGTAGATTTCGCTATCAGCGTTGCAAAAGACTTCAAGAATACTGTCAAAAGAATGCAAGGAGCATGCTCAGAATACTTCAGGAGGCTCCTCAATACATACAACCGGTGTCAGACAGACGCTGAACATAAGCTTAATGAGTTCCCAGACCATAAATTCTTCATAGAAATATTGCAGAGTAGATATCAGGATGCAGAGGCCAGAATACAACAGATCGAGGCCATTGATGACCTAGTGTTGAAGAATGAAGTGGGCCACCCAGCCGTTAGTGTGTGATTTTTGGAAGATCAGCTTCGGTTGAGCCCCGCTAGGATCGAGGCCATAAAGAAACAAGCTGAGAAATTTGAGATAAATATTCAGTTTTTGGAGCCTTGCACTTTTTAAGGCATAGCTAATGAAGCTGCAGCATGGAGGAAGTTCCTAGACAGCCAAGCGGGGCCCTCCTCATGAGGGATTAAGCACCTTTTGTATTTTGTGTTGGTTTTTTAAAAACATTTGGAAAAGTGAAGCGTAGGGAAAATGAAAGGTTGGGAAGCCCAAAAGTCCCTTTGGGCAGCCCAACCATTCGACCTTTTTGTATAAATGTAGAGTATGTAGAATTAGAAAGGGGGATTTTTTATTCCGAGTAAGACTGGAGGACATATTGTAAGAAGAACTATTTCCTTTTGCAATAAAAAATTACAGTTTGCTTGTTGGAGAAAGAGATGTGAAATTTCCTAATGTTATCCAATGGATGGCGGAAAGATGAACTACTTTATTTTTCAGCTTGTGTCCATGAATCGTGAGATCGTTCTAACTTTATGGCCTATGTCTTGTTGAATGATATATGATTTATTTTTGTGGAAAGTTCACCAAGATTAATGTCTGTTGCTTATATAACAATTAGCTATCTGATTATTAGAATATTTCTTTCATTCATGTGTTGTAAATATGAATATCAGCTATCTGTAATTTCTGTTTATCATACATGGAAATAACACATTACTCACAACTACTCATTCTTTTAGTTCCCTAGGGGTAGATAGATAGGTGATTCGATAGTTAATTGATTTACTTCATGGCTACATATGTGATTTAGATGTTTGTGAGCCTAAGACGAGAGGTAAGAACCTGGGCATCACATTGTGTAGTCCCTTGCATCTTTATCACCCTACATTGTTAGTTAGGCATTTGCATTGCATACATTAAGTCAAAATTACAAAAAATCGGTGGACCGTGCCGCAACTGGTAAAACCCTTTGTTTTGTTACCTTGACCTACGGTAGCCAGACCGCAAACCGGATGGATTCCCTACACCAAACAGTCAACGGGCTAGTTGGGAACGTTGATTGGGGAGAATCCTTTACTGTTGTTGCCTATGAATTTCTAGGCCCCAACAGAACCTTCAAATGCCACGATGGAAAGATACACCTAGTTTCAGACTGTGGCACTCATTTTTGTAAGCTGAAAACACGCTTTGTTGCTACAAAAGCTGAGTAGGCTGAGAGCTTGTCAAATCTAGCCTCAAATGGCGGGACATAAGTGAAGACAAGAGAAATTTTAGGGTTTGTTCGGTCTATATGGGTGGGTTATGTAGCACTAAAGCTCCCTCGATGAGTTTTCCAACAAGTGGATTCAACTTAATAAGATATCTTTTGGGGGTCTCGGCATAGTTCAAAGGGTGTAGTTAAACCTACAAAAATAAACAATTGTTAATACTTTTTCATATTTAAAATTTTGGTATTTCAAGAATAGTCCTTAGAATATTATATCTACCTATGCTTTTAGAGTGTTACAAATGGGATTATGGTTCTAATGCATGCATCGATAGGATTAATATAATATTTGGAATTTACATTTATAGTTTAGAGTAAAGTATATTTTCATTTTATTTTAAGTATACATGCCATTATATAAAACTATGCAACAATTATATCTATAAGCCTAGGTTTAGCTTGTTTTAGATGTAAATATAAATGTACTACTAAATCATTACAAGTTTTGATTTCAGAAAGCTGAGAAGCATAGAAAGATTACTAATTATAGTAATAAAGTTATGGAAGGGGATATGCGTTTCAGTACCTTCAGTAACAAAAAGCTTTAAGTTAAATGAGTACTCTAGCATTTATTTTTGTTGTCAAGATACATAATCTCAATCTTGAAACTTGAAATAAAAAGGTTTACCTGTAAAAAGACCTATAACAAGAATCATCATTTGACTGCATTAGCTTCAATAAGATATGTAAGCCTCAAATATAACCAGAATTTCCTACAGTAAACAAGAAACAAACTCTAGCACCTTACACTTACTAGTAAGAAAACAGTTGCTCTCAATACTTTACTTCTCTAGCACCTTAACTTTATAAATAAATCTTTCATGACATTTCTTTCGGATGCTGTTAGAAATGAATCTATCCTTATATTAGTAAATGATTTTTTTTTGTAGTATCTAGATTGATATATTTTCGAATGTGAATTGTTAGGGGTTAAGTTACCCTTTGAGTCGATGTTTTAAAAATTAATTGTCACAAAGAAAAACTTTGATTTTTTAATAAATTTTGGAGCATTACACTAACCTATCTCTTTCTTTCTCACATACACACACACACATCCCAATGTCTTCCCTTACCACTAACACCCCCTAACATATCTCTTTCACACACACACATCCCGTGAGTCTTAAAACAATATAGTTAGGTTGAAGAGAGGGGGGTGTTAAGGAACATAGGCTAAGGGAGTGCTTGTTAATTCCCCAAAAACATTGAATGATCCCTTAGTCATGCAACTACCATATTAATTGCTCCTAAACACTATTCGAGTAAAACACACCGATGTTTTTGTTAACAATAACACGTGTGCTCTTTTCCTCAGTATAAACAACACCAATCTATGTCCAAGAAATTTTTTATCATATTCCACGCATGTCTACAGTCCATGCGCAAATTCAAGTTGCATACAGTGCATTCATCCTCTTCTTCACTATATTATCACACACACAAAAAGATTGACATCAAGCATCTCCATCACAAGTGTCAAAGTATTTCTTGGAGCATGGTATACATTGAGGATCAAGAAATAACGAATTAATTGAGAAAGAAAGAAACCAATCTTGAGGAATTTCCCATTGAGGAGCACCATAGAGAATCTCTGCCATTGTTTTTCTTGTAATTGAGGAGCTAGCAAAGGAAAGATTAACTTGGTCATTGTGGTGGAGTATGTAGACACAATTGAGTAAGAAAGAAACCAAGCTTGCGGAATTTCCCATTGAAGAGTATCTAGACACAATTTAGCAATAAAGAAACCAAGCTTGGGGAATTTCCCATTGAAGAGTATCTAGACACAATTGAGCAGTAAAACATCCAAGCTTCGGGATTCTCCCATTGAATAGTACCATTGAGGAGCTAGCAACTTGGAAACCTTCCTCCCAATATTCCCCTTAATTTGAGTATTTAGACATAGTTAAGAAAGAAAGAAACCAAGCTTGGGGAATTTCCCATTGAAGAGTATGTAGACACAATTGAGCAAGAAAGAAACCAAGCTTGGGGAATTTCCCATGGAAGAGTATCTAGGCACAATTGAGAAATAAATAAGCCAAGCTTGGGGAGTCTCCAATTGAAGAGTACCGTTGAGGAGCTAGAAACTTGGCAACCTTCCTCCCAATCTTCCCCTTAATTTGAGTATCTAGACACAATTGAGAAGGAAATAAACCAAGCTTGGGTAATCTCCCATTGAGGAGCACCATATATCATTGATCATTGTGGTGATGGGAGACTCATGCAATTGAGCAAGAAATTCGGCAAGGAAGAGGATACCTAATGAAATCCTTGAAGAAATTAGAGAGAAGAAAAGAAATGACATGACCAATCGAAGACACTCTATGTCTGGTCCTTCATGACTAAGAGAACAACTTGACTCTGGTGAAATAGATGGCTGGTCCTTCATTGGCAGGTTTCCATGC
>LPNX010569228.1:5433-30913 GCA_001517045.1 Pseudotsuga menziesii | reverse complement strand
GAGTTTTGGCGTGACAATACTAGACCAAAAAGATGTACTAAAATTGAGAAGGGGTTCTAGGGATCATGAGCCCCACATTAAACATTTTCTTCGCATGACACAAACATAATTATATGAGAGATTTAGGAATGAACATAATGAACTTAACTTGGGACAAAATACTTCAAGAATTGCAAACCATGGTATGTTAAAATAAACACAACTTGTAACACATGTTGTTTCCAATATCACATTGAGTAAAGTTAGCATTATGACACATATATACATATATGGCGTGTATTCCTTAACACTCTTGTAAAATAAATCTCAACTACATTTCCACTGGCATCATCTATAGGCTTTATCCATAGCATTTTGTGTAGAAGGACATAAGGTTGTAAATTTTATCAAAGGCCTTGCGTAGATGGGACATTCCCAAGGTGTGGTGGAATGGAATTTTTGGACAAATGCATACATGTCACAGATGATCATGAACTCGGGATAAATGAAGTGAACATGAATTCATTCAAATATGTCATCTATAATATTGGTGGAGGGAATGAAAGAAAAAAATACAATTGGTCACCTCTCAGGTTAGTAACAATTTCCTTAATAGTATTTTTTTCCTCATGTATTGCTACTTCATATATGTAACTATTGATCTGTACATCTTTATTGTTGATCTACCGGGTACTGGTATGCAAATTTGTGGAGGAATTCTTTGAAAAGACACAACATTATGTAGAGCATGTACATGTGGCTTGTTGGAAAGATGAGCAGTCTAGAACATGTAGGGATACATTTCCTATGGGAACTATATTATCAGTTGTCGATTTTGCAGAAAACTATACTCTTCCACCACAAAACAAGATTCTGAGCCAATATTATCACTCGGACCAGGTCATCATAATGGTCCATATCACCTATAGACATGGGGCAGGTAGTACTAAATATTAAAGGGTTATATTGAAGGAGTATCACTTTTACATAAGTGATGGCAGGTGTCATGACTTGTATTTTGTACAACATAACTTTCAATTGTTCTACAAACACTTGGAGGATAACAATATATAGATGGAACAACATTGGATTTGGTATGATGGTTGTGTAGGGAAATTCAAAAATTCCCATCCCTTCCAATGTTTGTGTATTGTCCACAAGAGGCACAAGGTGCCACATACCTAGAATTATTTTGGGACCTGAAATGGAAAAGGGAAGCATGATGAAGCAGGTGCATGCATCAATACTACATTATGTAGGAAAGAGATTAAATTCACAACTATTTCTCTCATCCGAGATGAAAAGACCATTGTTGTATTGTGTTCTTCAGTGATGGGGTAGGGAGCTAGAAGGAAAGAAGACCAATCATATAAAAAATCACATGTACATAGATATTTTTTGGAGGTGGTCGATGTAGATCGATCACACCTATATGAGTGCAAAGGTATCCATTGAACTCATGCATTCCATTTAGTTAGGACTTCACACAATGCTATAGTTGAAATGTGGAAAAGGAAACTCTTTTTTTTGTTATCCATGTAGTAGTGGTGAATTGGACAACTATGAATCCACAGATTGGATTGACAGTTGGGATTGTGTATCACTCCTCATTGGTCAAAAAATAACTGAATAATTATCGCAATTGGAGGAGGCTCAGTTTAGTTTTCACGTCCCCATGCCTCCGGCCGACAAAGAGGACATGACTACAAGCTTCAAACACCTGGGCTAAGAGCCCCATGAACATGTAAATTCATGAAATTTGCTGAAACAGAATGCTTAAACATGCATAGACGTAATTATCTACCAAGCACAGTGGAGAAAACATTCATTCAAACAAGCATTCATTCAACATGTTCATATCATATCATTAACAGAAATATAGTTGTAGAAGTATAATGGACAAGATCACTTATCTTATGAAATCTCCTTCCGCAACCAGCTACATCACTGCAACGTTCCACCCAACCATAGGCCACCGTGCTCCTCAATCTCTCAGCAACGCTGCCACCCCCGAGCTGGGCATGATTCTCCAAGGAATAAGGGAACTAGTAGGCTAACGCTTAGGTAAGCATACTCAATAATAGCCAAGCCAACACAGTTGGGTTTATCAGCCCATCAAGGAGTTGGGAAAGGCTCAATGATAAGCTGGTGAGCTCATTACAGAGCCAAGGACACCTACACCAGAACTAGCCTGACCTCTAAGACACCCATCCACACCCAACACAAGGAATCAGTCCCTTCTCTGCTACACAGTCCCTTAGGCCCTGCATTCCCTTCCAGTGCTATTCAGGGGTGATGGAGAAGAAGGCCAGCCCTCTAGCTCTGTCTATTTGGTTCCAGTCACCAGGTTTATCAAGCAAAACTAATCCCCCTTCCCTGCTCCTCTCACAGTCCGAAGACCAACCATTTCCCTCGGGCAATTAATTTAGCTGCCACAGCTTAAACAGGGAAGACAAATTCTGAGTCATTCTTGGCCCTTTCGTGGCCAAAATGACTCTTCAAACGAAATCACAACAGCCCCAAAGATGTAAGGAAGACCACGGCAACACAACCAACAACGTGGGAAAATGACAGTCCCGGAATGTATCAGTGAGCACAGCTCACAACAAACATGGGGAATACAGTCTATCCTGGGCAACAGAATCACTGAGAAAACACATAAAGACCACACAGAGGAAGAGATAAATACCGAATTTTGATAGCCGCCGCATCTATGATTTCGCAGGGAAAAGAACAACCTGGGAAAACCCAGAAATTCTTGTGCGTGAGAGGAACAATCAGACCCCGTGAGGAATGAAGAAAAAACGGAGGCCCTGCATGAGGAAGAATAGCTCCGTTTTTCCTGTGGATTCCCAACAACAGGAAGGACATGAATTGGAAGTGCGCCTTCAGCACAGTCGTGGAGAGAGAGAAAAATGTCTGCGTGAGTGAAGAGTGCATGAAGATGAAAAACGGGAAGGAATCCCTCTGCGTGAGAATGCACAGCAATGTAGAGGACACGAATTGCAGTTCCCTGGGTGTTTAGCAACTCGCCATCGAGGAAGAAGTGTCTGCGTGAGGGGATGAATAGAAAAAATCGTGGGTAGAGTGTGCGTGTGGGTGAGGACTGACAGTCCTGCCACCCGACTCTCCAAAACCATTAACTGCCCCAACCACCAGCAGCCTTTCTTAATGAAAGTGGTTGGAATAAAACAAAGGGAAGAAGAGACATGGGTATTTTTTCTCATTGGACAAGGTTTAACGAATTTCCCCACATCCGTATCCTTGTGAAAATCATGCCCCTTTCGATTTAGTTCCCATGACCGTAGCTGGTTGTGTTCATTCAATTAATTATAGATGCATATTTACATGATGACCAACATAATATATATGCCACGTGCCTCGATATGCCATCGGTGACAATTTAAATCCAAAACATAGCATTACTGATCAGTGGTGGGGCCTTGGCCTTTAACTCCACACCATGATCATTTACAATATACACATCATATACATCTAACACAATGAGGTCAAAACCGGGACGTGACATTAGTATTTCACAATACTATGACCACATTTCAAATCTCATACAACCAGGTTTGACTATTATGTTGTAAACTTTGAAATGTTTGACGAATACTTGTGTTTTGTTAGATGACTCCTAGGTCTGAACCTTATTTTATGTAAGGCGCATATACACAGTGGTTTCCCCAAGAGGAAATGAATGGATCACTGAATACTGGCTAGACCATTGCCTGTATGGGAAGAAGACCCTCATTTTCTCATTAAGTGGTTCTGAGGGAAATGGTTTTCCAATTGGGTCGATGGTTATAAAAGGAGAATATTTGACACAGGTTTCCATACACGAAAGAAAAAAGGTTATGTATTTGAAGATTATAGACTAGGTCAAATTGTATACCATTATAAAAACTTATTTTTTGGCACAAACCTCTAGCTGAAAAAAATGCCAAGAAATAACTCATCAAAGTCACAATACTTGTTCCTTACTCCGAGCATTAGAGGCTAAAGGATACTGTTGTTATTAGACATGATCTCGATGGTCTATTTAAATGACCACATGTATGTAGTGAGGTATGTGGTAGTCAGATATTTTTGTTTTAAGGTCTCATTGATTATTTACATATTGAGAGATTGAGCACTTGATATTATGATACATTCAATAGAATTCTAGACCTTAATAAATTGCACTTGAGATTCATCAGGTATTTGTTCTACTATATTGATACTTACATGACTCATGTCGTATAGCCCAAGACCATTATCTACCACTCTATCTGGGATATGTCTATTCCATTTTCCTTGAATCTCCTTGAATCTGATAATTTGTTTCTCCACGGGAGCCATGTAGTTAAGGAGTGGTAATCCTAGCCTAATAACCATTGCCACTCCTAGCTTACAAACCCTATAGCCATTCCTATTAACTCTAGTTTGCACCTTAAACCATAATTTTCATTCTATTTGATTCTCTATAATAACTTCCCAGTACAATTGACATCTATTGAGTCTATGATTTATCAAATTTTATTTTTCAAATTTTCAATCTGAATGTTCATTGTTCAAATAATCATTGAATTTATAATTATGAATCATGATTCATAATTTATGAAGAAGTCTATATGCATGCATGATGTGACTATGACATATATATAGAGAGAGAGTACCCCTGATGTACCCAAGTACCCTTCTTCAAAAAGTGGTGTACCCATCCCCGTATCCATCCCCATCGCCATACCCATACCCAAGTTTCCTAGAAACTTAGCTAAACATGCTTGAATTACCTACCAGAACCTTGTTTTAATACATGGTTTCCATTCTATGCCTCGAGTAAGGATTGAACAGGTGTCCGTGAAAGCCTGCAGGAGGTGGGATTCAATGTGCCATAGAATGATGGTAGTGGCTTGGATAGATGAACTTTCATCTCCATTTGATTCAAGACATCAAGATAGTAGTAGGAGTGGCCCTCTACTCTGGGTAAATGGACAAGCGATCATGTTTTATGTAAATTTTGGAAACTAGGCTTTTGCTCAGTAAGGGAATGTCAATTTTTTTCACATAGGAATCAACTTTGCATATTCCTCAACCATGAATGTGTGGCTAGCATTCCCACATGGAAAATGCTTAAATACGCTTGCATGACCCATCGCAACCTCGTTTTAATGCACGGTTTTCATTCTATGGCCCGAGAAGGGATTCAACAAGTTTCCGTGAAAGCCTGTAGGAAGTGGGATTCAATGTACCATATAATGATGACCACTGCTCGAATAAAAGAACCTTCATCTCTATTGGATTCAAGACCTCAGGATAGTGCTATGGGTGGACATCTACTCTCGGTCCATGGATACGGGATCCTATTTTAGGTCAATTTTGGAAACTAGGTTTTTTGCACATACGGGTAAGATTTGAAGATTCCTTGATCCTGAACATGTGGGTAGTGTTCCCACATGGAAAATTCCTAAACATGCTTGCATGATCCACCGGAAGCCTGTTTTGATGCACGGTTTCCATTCTATGGCCCATGTAGGGATTGAGCAGGTGTCCCTAGAAGCTTGTAGGTGGTGGGATTCAACTTGCTATAGAATGATGTTCGTTGCTTGGATCGCCAAACAGTCAAATCTATTCGATTCAGGACATCGAGATAGTTCTAGGGGCCATTTATTCTGGGTTCATGGATAAGGGATTGGATTTTAGGTCAATTTTGTAAACTAGGGTTTTCCTCAGTAAAAGAATGCAAACATTTTGCACATAGGGATCAGCTTTGAAAATTCCTCGACTGTGAACAAGTGACTAGCGTTTCCACTTGGAACATGCTTAAACACTCTTTCATGACCCACCAAAAGTCCATTTGGATGCACGATTTCCATTCTATGCCTTGAGTAGGGATTCAACACGTGTCCCTAAAAGCCTATAGGAGGTGGGATTCATGTGCCATAGAATGATGATCATTGCTTAGATCGATGAACTGTCAACTCTCTTGGATTCAAGACATCCAAATATTTCTATGGGTTGCCCTCTTATATGGATCCATGGACAAGGGATAGTTTTTTAGTTCAATTTTGGAAACTAGGGTTTTTCTTAGTAAGCGAATGCAAAAATTTTGCACATAGGGGTCATCTTGAAGGTGATTGTAGATCTTCCCCTCTTGAAAACATACTTGCTGCAAACTATTATTTCATGTGTAGATGTTGAGAATTCTATTACCTATGGTGATATGTTGAACTTTACTTCTTTCCCATCATTGTCAACCAAGAAACATTATGTGTTTGTGTTTTAATCAAGGTGAAAGGAGTTGTCAATCTCTATGTGGAGGTGAATTGATCTTAGGATCTCATATCATTCATGAGACTGGAAATTCAAAAGAAGGTTATTTGCATATTTATTTATCCTGGTCATCCAAGAGATGTGAGCATTTGTAAGATGAAATGCAGGAGGAAACAATGTCATTACGTCAGTAACCATGTAATGGAACATGTTTATGTTTAGAAACAAGTGACCAATCTATTATGCCATTATTACAAAATATATCTATTCAAAATATGAATGTTTCAAATAATAATCCATAAACATAAATTTATAAAACAACATTCAGAATATTACTTCTCTAATCAATTTAAACTATAATAAAATCACACATAATTTTCATCTCTTTCAAAGTTGTTCCTCAAGGACATTCATCAAATGTCATTTAGATTATCAAAATGGTAAAATAATGTGCAGGATGTAATCATAACCATTATTATAATCAACATTATACTTGGATATGTTTAGGTTTCATGTCTCTCCCATATATTCGTTAGATGAAATACATCATGCCAAACACCAATTTCATTCATGTAGACCACACACGTGCATCACTTAGGTGTGTCAACTTTGTGCATCCTTTAGAAGTTTGCTAGGTTGTTATGTGGGTAAGGTGATTTTGTATTCCACTTTGTTGGACCAGTTTCTTAGTTGTGCTAGGTGCTTATGTGTGTTAGGTATGTTCCATCTTTGTGAATACAATTCAACATTGTATATGCAATTTGATCGTGGTAAAAAAAAATTTGAAATTACATTTTTGTCATTACTTAAAATTGTAATTGTGCATTGTTCTCAAAATTATAACTGATATCTCCATGCAATTGTAAAATCTATCAAAAATTGGGAACATTACACATAGAAAAATTCTTGGCCACACGTGTATAATCACACTTAAAAGACTGAACCATGAATATTTCAAGAGCCTTGAAGGCCCGTATATAGCCTGTCAAGGTACATGTATCAAAAACATATTTGATGCACATGCAAACAAAAGTACATCTATCCTAGTCCGTGGCCCTATACTCTAGCTTCCTCTTGTACATAAAAATACATATTTGTCCTGGACTAACACATCAAAAATATAACTTACTCTTGTTTTTTCCCAACCTTGATGCTTGTTGCCTCTGTACACAACCACTATGCAACTCTGGCGACTGCAAATCAATCACAATATTTCTGGATTAGGTAACTAAACTAGTACTGTCCAGCAATAACAAAGTTTGAAAATTTAAAATACAACTCAATTGTACATAAAAAAACACTCACTGCATCCATTCGGGGTATACATGCCTCTAGTATCCTCCTCCTTATAGAGAGTCTCTCTGCAATGCTTCTATGCAAATAAAAAAAATATGTCAATTATCTCAGCAATTATCAACATGTACATGAATGAGAAAGTACTAATCAATTATGTTAAAAATGAACATCTCATCAAAAGAATTTGTTCCTAGGAATGAGTCTGGGTTTCCTCAGTAGCAGGAAGAGCCATAGGTTAAACATCAACCTCGGTCGCATGCACTAATGGACTAGTGTGTGGCTACATTCACCAAATGATAGAATAATTAGACATTGTGCAAGTCCATAGAAAATAGAAATCAACTGTACAATTACAAATATTCAAGTAGATGTACCTTAGTGTGACTTATCCCTATTGTAGATGCAGCGTTGACTACAGCACCAACAACCCCACTAAGGTCTTCCATAGATGACTCTACATCCTGATGTTCTAAACATGTGCAAAATAACATTAAGAAAAACTAGTTATGAAGTGAATTCAAAGGTAACTAGAAAATGCCATTGGAAGTGTGTACATTACCGTGGGATGAGTAGGTTGATCATCATGGACACCCGCTCTTTTCAAGGAAGAGGTTTGTATGGTGTAAACAACCCCCTTGTCTACGTTTGGACTACGGGGAGATCCAAACCAAAGACTAGGTGGTGCATGGATTTGCGATGATGTCTGCAGTCATAAAGTGTTAGCATAGTAAGACATGGACTTGAATGGATGGAATAATATGTACTGAAAAAAATAACATATTGTAATCTACTTACCCCTTCCTAGGACATATCTCCCCCATGGGAGGGAGCACTTATAGCAATTTCTTGCCCCTCTTGAGATATAGATACTATCTACAAGTTTAAAAATTATAAATATTAGCAATCTATAAAGGAGTGTATAGTAAGAAATTTAAATAATTCAAACAAGATTCAGTCATTAACCATGTACTTACATTCTTCAGGTAATCATAAATTCCACCTGGGAGTATTCCGTTAAGATCAATGTCTCCAGCATCCTATTATAAATGGGGTTCCCGCAACTTCAAAAATTGTAAATATTAGACTATTTAAAAAATAATCAAGACTAACACATGCATTAATAAAATGCAACATGTTTAAATATTACCTCAATGTTGGTTGTGTGGGCCTTGGACTCCAACCACACCGAGTGCACTACCACTCCCTTGAGAGGCATCAATCTCCTAGAAGAGTAAAATTTGCATATATTATGAATCTTTTAATGTGTGTACAATATGGAAAAATTAAAAATTGAATAGCAATAGAGTTTTAACAATGCCCTTACTCGACCACAAGTCATCGTAGAGGTACCATGTCTTGGTCTAGGACCATAACCGGATTGACCACATGCTCTGCACACATGTCGCTCGTTATGAGGTACATGGGATTTCGTTCTATCCACGCCAATAGATGGTCTTCTACGACTAGAAGCTGGTGGTTGTACCCTAGTAGAGGAAGAGGGAGTTGTCTGGTCAATAGTAGTCGTGTGTCGAGAAACCATCTTAACTAGAGTTAGAAATGCCTCCTATGTCTGGGAAACCATATCATCTGCAGGAGGGATGTCTTCCCTCCGTAGCTGGGCATGGGGTGCAGGTACCTATCGATTGGCATCTCTATGCCTACCATTGGGTCAGTTTTGGGGCATCCCCATACCAACGTCCTGGAATACCAACATGTCAAAATAGTTGACATGTTGGGAAGCTCCTCTAGCTATTTTAAGGCTTGGATTATAAAGTTTCATCGAAATTGTGAGGTGCTGACTAATGCCCTTGCAGGACCAGCTCCCAGATTGTGGGTAGAGGCAACTACTAGAGCCTGGAATAGGTGGCATAATGTGCTATTGATGAATAAAATCCGAGTATAGGCAATGATTTTGTTAGATATGTCATTATTTGTTGTAATGTGATGTTTTTTGGACTCCAAAGTCTATTTAGCATATCTTTTTTTATATGTAATTTGGGCCATGTATGGATTCCACTTGATGTTATTTTAATTTATGCCCTCTTTCTATATACCCATGAGAGACTAAATGCATAATTGTGTATAGTGGCGTTTATTGCGATGTTTCCAGCGGATTCTATCATGTATGATAGTATGTGATTGGCATGCAATCAAACACATCAAACTCCCTATGTATCTTGATGTTCGTAGAGCCTATTGTTAAAATTTGTTGTCTTGACATTAACCAAAAAGTACCCATCAGTCAAGAGGAAATATTTGTTAAGCATTGGAAGCTTCTATACCTTATTTTAACACTTGGATTAGGAATTTTCATCAAAACTATAAGGTGTTTATTGATGTTCTTGGATGACCAACTTCGATATTTTGGATAGAGGTAGGGGATTTACCATGTTTGTTTATGTATTTTACAGAAGATATGAATTCTACTTGATTTTTTTTTTAGTTGTATGCAAGCTTGCAATATAATTGACAAACTTTGCATATTTCCTATTTTGGGTTTGGATTCACAATGATGCTTGTGGATATACATATGCAAATAGTGAAGCTCATTTGTTTTTTATGAGTTAATTGGGGTTTTTCTTTAGATTGGGCATGTAAATTACTTTTGCAAACTTGCAATGTGCTTGACAAAATTTGCATATTTGTGAATTTTGGTAGATTCACAAGGATACTTGTGAATATGCATATGGAAATAGTGAAATTGAGTTGTTTTTTATGAGTTAATTGGGGTTTGGTTTCCATGGGGCATGTGAATTTTGGGTATGAATTTGGATTTTATGATTAAATTGAGGTTTCGGTTTCTATTGGTTTCCATTGGCCATATAAATTAAAATAATTTGGTTTAATTTCAAATTAGGGAAAATAAATTAATGAATATACGGGAAAAATCATGAGAAGATTTCAAGAAAATACCTCACAAAGAAGAGGTTGATCCCAAGGTGGAGGTTGATGGCTATGGCTCACCCAAAATGCGGTTTGCCACTCTCGTTCTTCTCCCTCAAAACTCCAACAATGTGGCATTCTCGCAAAAATGACGGGCTCGGCCCATTTTAAGCATAAAATAGGTTTTATTAATTGTGAGCGCATTTATTCAAAGCAAAACATGAGCGCGATTTGCATCAATAAAATAGGGGCCCATTTTTGTGTACTATCCTAATTGGTATGCATGTTGGCATCCTTGGTACTAGGCTTGGGAGGGTCAAGATTGCTTGTGATGATTTCTATTTTATGGATCAAGAGTTGTTGACTTTACTCTACCATTTCATCTAAAAAGTCCCTCAACTTTGTGCACCCACCCTAATGTGCAACTCATGTGAAAGTTGAACTCCATCTCGCAATGGGAGTTGACTTAATGTGCATAAGGCTTAGTCGAACTCCATTTGGAAACTATGAAACAAGATAAGTTGAGATGTTATATTAACTACAATAGCCTTATATTAACTTGTAAAATAACTATTAGATACAACTATTAGCTTAACTTCAATGACAATACAACTATGAGTTTAACATCAACTATGAGATTAACAACCCTAAATTAAGTGGTTGTTATATTCCATTAACTATTAGATACAAGTAATTGACCCATTATGTAGGAAAAACATTATTAATGTGTGTACATGTCGGCATATTCCGAACATATTAATCTTATTAATGTGGTTGTTTCTAGTTTTGAAATTGTTAATTATCAATTTTGGATGATGCCCATAGAATCAATCTTGACACTACACTTGTCTCATTCTCGTCCATAGATGAAAAATCATAGATGGTAGTCCACATGAAAATACATATTAATCTTATTAATATGGTTGTTTCTAGTTTTGAAATTGTTAATTATCAATTTTGGACGATGCCCATAGAATCAATCTTGGCACTACACTTGTCTCATTCTCGTCCATAGATGAAAAAACATAGATGGTAGTCCATCCGAAAATTCTAAGATATGTATGCCTATCCTCTTACATGAGTGCACATTAGCTAGAATCCTAGATGCCAAATGCACTTCGACTAATCCTTAAGTGATTAGAGTTGAAGTTAAGCTAATAGTTATATAATCATTGGAGTTAAGCTAGTAGTTGTATCTAATATTTATCCAATATAACTTTGATGAGAGTTGAAGTTAAGCTAATAGTTCTAGAATCATTGGAGTTAAGCTAATAGTTGTATCTAATAATCTATGGAGTTAAATTCATAGTTTAATAGTTAAAGCTTGACCTCCTAAGAGGAAACACATGCTCTTAACCATTAGGCACACTCATGTTGTACTACCTTTATCTTAGGGTCTTCTACTTATCCGCCATGAACTCTTGGTCATCCATTAATTCTTTTTCTTTTTATCTCACATTCTTCTAGTTATCCATTCATGAGCTCCGAGTTATCCATGCATTGCTACAAGTTATCCATTCATCAAGCTACTATTTATTTTTTATATTCAATTTTTTTCTAATTATTTATTTTGAATTTTGAACCATTCAAATAGAATCAATCTCTAGAGTACACTTGCTTCACGATCTTTAGTAGATGGAGAAAAAGCAGCATAAATTGTAGTCCACCCCAAATCTCAAATAAAAGCATCTATAGACTTAAATATATATAAACCTATCCATTTACAAATAATAATATATTATAAAAAATAAAAGATCCACTTATCTTAATCTCCATCCTAAAATTAATCTAAGTAATTTTTAAAAAATAATAAAAATTATAAAAAATCATTTTTAAAAAATAATCAAATATTGAAAAATAAAATGTCGGCTCAAACTAAATATCAAAAATTTACAACCACATATATATGCATACAAAAATCTATAAAGCCTTCCAAAATATCGTGAACCTGACAGTGACTCCCAGATATAAACCTGTTCCAATTAAAGGAGAAGCGTGGGGTCTCTTGCAGTGGACGCAAATCTATCCGCCAGTCCCTCCACCCTTAAAATTGTTGCGCAGGAGTTTCTTGCATTAGAATAATATCTTTCAAGTTATCTCCAATTAAAATCCATGGCAGAACGAAAGCAAGATTGATCAGTTTATTGAAATCACAGGACTCACACACACTGAGGCGGAGCGCCTTTTGGAGGTGGGTAATCTATAGTCTGTCTTGTTCAATTTTTGCCCAAGGTTCCTGTCAATTCCTTTTTACTTGTCATGACAGCATTTCTTGGATTTACTGCTCAGTAAAATTAATATCATGGATAAACATGAATGGATTTTTTGCAGGCAACGAATTGGGTAGTTGAAGAGGCAGTACAGCTTTTCTTAGTCAGGATGGCATTAGGTCATATAACTTGCAATCGCTTATTCTATCTCTACACATTCATGATTTTTCCATTTGTATTGTATGTTATGTTTTTTTCCTGTGCTGTATATTTATATATGTTTTCATATTGATTAGTTTTTGTTAATTCAGAAATTAAGACCCAAGATTAACACAGTTGTTTTATAGTTTTATGTTTAATATAACAAAAGGATCTATAAAAGAATTTAAATTGCAATGTAAGGAAACATTTCCACTGGAAAATCGCTGGAGTTCTGCTGAGTATGACTACCACTCTGGTTACATCGATGATGGTTACATAGATGATGACGACGATAGTTACATAGATTATGACGATATTGGCGTACGTCCTGAAACTTCGTTTCCCAGAAGGTATATTATCTAATCAAAACTTCACCGTACAGAAGGTTATATGATCAAGTTTATTATTTCAAATAATTTTATAACTAGTATCAGAGTGATGAATTTTGAATGCTAATTGATAGTTCAAAATATATATCAATGTAGCCGTGGCCAATCGGGTACTGTTCGTGATGAACATGATCATGATGAACCAGTCAGTTATGAAGAAACTGGTACTGTTCGTGATGAACTTGATTATGATGAACCAGTCAGTTATGAAGAAACGGGTACTGTTCCTGATGAACATGATTATGATGAACTAGTCAATTATGAAGAATCACCTCTAGCACTAAGGTATACTAGTATATACACTTAACTTGTTATTATTTGTTTATGGTTCAGCTATATGTTGTTATTTTTTTATCTATGAGTCTGTTATTTGTTTTTGTTTATAGTTAAACAGTGTTGCCTGCCATTTTTTTTTAGTTAAATAGAGTTGTCTATTATTAAGCCCTGTGTAATAGTTAAGAATGATCCATGCATTAACTATCAACTAGCACATTCATATAGTTTGTGGATGGATAAGAGCTGATAAGTATCAAATTGTAGAGAAAAGGGGATGAAGTGAAAGACATTTTAAATTTTTTTTATTCTCCACATTCTTGTAGTTAAACAGCTTAACTTTGAGTTATCCATGCTTAGCTACATGCTATCATTAACATTGTTGCTGTTATCCATTTATCAACTATCAGTTTTTTTTATATTCTTTATTTTATCTCACACTATTCTAGTTATCTACAATGAACTATTAGTATGAGTTATTCATGCATGGCTACCAATTGTCTATTAATCAGCTAAATCAATCTCTAAAATACACTTGTCACATCAATAGATAAAAAAAGATAAGCTTCCACCCCAAATCTCAAATAATTTTGAATGCTAAGATGATAATTTTGAATGCTAATTGATAAGATGAATTTTGAAATGTTAATTGGTAATTTCAAATATATATCAATGTAGCCCTAGCAGATCTTGTACTCTTCCTGATGAACATGAAGATGATGAACCAGTCAATTATGAAGAAACTGGTATTGTTCATGACGAACATGATTATGATGAACTAGTCAATTATGAAGAAACTTGTACTGTTGATGATGAACATGATAATGATGAACTAGTCAATTATGAAGAAACTGGTACTGTTAGTGATCAACATGATCATGCTGAATAAGTCCATTATGAAGAATCACCTCTATAAATAGGGTATAATAGTATATTCACTTAACTTGTTATCATTTGTTATTATTTTTTATTTATGAGTTGATTATTTGATTTTGTTTATAGTTAAACAGTGTTGTCCATCATTTTTTTAGTTAGAGTTGTCTACTTAAGAATGATCCATGCATTAACCACCAACTAGGACACCTACATAGTTTGTGGTTGGATCAGGCCTATAGGAGTCAAATTGTTAAAGATGGCCATGAAATAAAAGACATTTTGAATTCTTTTATTCTCCACATTCTTGTAGTTAAAAAGGTTCAACTTTGAGTTATCCATGCTTAGCTAAATGCTATCACCAACATTGTTCTTGTTATCCATTTATCAACTCTCAGTTTTTTTATATTCTTTATTTTATCTCACATTATTCTAGTTATCTACTATGAAGTGTTGGTTATTCACTCATAGTATGACTTATCTATGCATGGCTACCAATTATCTATTAATCAACTAAATCAATATAAAGAATGCACTTGTCACATCTTCATTAAAAGTATAAACTACCATCCACAATTTCAAATAAAAACATCAATAAATATTATTATATTTCATATTATTTTTTACTTTATATTATTTATTTTGAATTTAGAACATATATTTACAATCCAGTACCAAATAGTACATTTATTTCATCATCAAATTCAGTTTTCATTTTTAATTGTAATTTCATGGCAGGCAACTCCCTGAAGTCAGAGTTCGTCGGTTTGTCGGTAGCTTTCATGCGGTATTTTCCATATTCTTTTATTCTTAAATTATATATGGTTTCCAAGTGAATATTTTTTTCTTTTTAATTTATTTATGCTTTCAAAGTGCAATTTCGAAGCTGTTAATGACACTGGCATGCAGGCTAAGGGTCATGGCCAAATCGAAGAAAAGTGGTTATTGGCAGGTGTCCAGCCAAATAGATCGACAGAATCTAGCCGGGTGAGAATTCCAAATACTAAAGACATCATTTTGACAGACTGATCATGAAAAATACTGAAAACACAATAAATATAACTATGAAATATCAATGATCAATAGTTTTAATCAGATAACAATTTGCAATAAGGAAAAACGGTTAATCATTTTCTACTAAGATATGTCTATTCAATTTTGTAAATGATTTGTCTTCTTGCAGTTTAAGAGGAACGTTTGGAGAAATGCTGAAATTCAAGATATACTAAGGAAACATTTTATTTTGTGGCAGGTCAGCTGTTTTTCTCTATTTATTTTTCAATAGAATTTTATGGCCTTAAACAAAAGGATTCTACATAGAAAAAATAAATTTAATCATATCTTTTTTTTTATAGATAATCATAACATTCCTGTATGGTATTGCAGACTTATGATTATTATGAGGAAGGAATGAAGATAATCAATTGGTACAAAATCGACAAGATGCCTGCTGTTCTTATCATAGATCCTTACACAGGATATAAAATGCATAACGTAGAGGCCAATGTGGATGCCGAAAAAATGAAGGAGGTTTGTTGTTTTACTTTTATTTGAAACATTATATTAAGCTTGTAGATCGTTGTCGTAGGTATTTCTGTTAAAGTTAAAGTTGTGATCTTCTCAGATTCTGAATCTCTACACGGAGAAGCGACCCGTGGATGAATACAGAAAACATTCAGAAGATAGAAATAATACTGAAGAAGTTGAGACGACCCGTGGATGAATACAGAAAACATTCAGAAGATAGAAATAATACTGAAGAAGTTGAGAGCATCGAATATCCAGCTTTGCCAAAAGAGCCTGCTAGATTGACAACTGGAGTTGTCAACATAGTAATTCGTTTACCTTATGGTGACAGGATTCAGAGAAAATTCCTCGCTACAGACCCGATTCAGGTTTGTTTTTTTTTTTTCGATGGGTGGATGTTTTTGCTATCATGCATTATTTTGTGCGCTAATTTCATCTTGTACATGGCTGAATGCTACAGGTACTTTGGTCTTTCGCTGCCACTTAAATTCCAGAAAATAAAGAATTTGTGCTCGTCTGTTCTAAGAGGGGACTGAAATTGAATTACGACGAGGCCAAAAGCATTCAGGAAGCTGGCGTTGCCGATACTGTTCTTACATTGACCTTCAAGAAGTAAAAAAATGTACATAACGTTATGTATTATTCTGTTGTTACATTGATCTTCCAGAAATACATGGTGTTATGTATTAATCTGGTATCATTTGAAAACAACCTAAAGGTGTATTGTTTTCAGTGCCATGTTTCACATTTTTGCCTAGGAATTATAAAATTCGATCATAAGAATTTGTACAGAAATACATAGCTTTATGTATTAGGATGGTATCATTTGAAAACATCCTAAATGTGGCTTGTTTTCAGTGGCATGGAATTATAAAATTCTATCATAAGAATGTTTATATATATACATACATATTTATATAGTTTCTTGTTATATCAAATTTATAAGGATTAAATGGTTAAGAATTAGTTATGGAATGAAAAACATTTTGGGAAAAAAATTATTTCTCATATTTTTCTATTTAAAAGGGTTTAATTATAAGTTATCTATGCCTAACTACATGTTATCATATTTTTCATGTTATCCATTCATCAACTATGAATTATTTTTATATTCTTTTTCTTTTTATCTCACATTCTTCTAGTTATGTGCCATGAACTATTGATGCATTGCTAGTGGTTATCCCTTCATTAGCTAGTTACCATTACTAGTGATTTTTTATATTTTTTTGTAATTGTTTATTTTGAATTTTGAAAGACTGCCATAGAATCAATTTAAAGTGCCATAGACCGCCATAAAATCAATTTGGAAAGACTGCCAACTCTCTTATGAAATGATAGCTTGTGTCAATGGGTTTTGTTTTCTTGTGAAACACATTATTCTTTGACAACGAAATGGCTGAATTGTTGTCACAGAAAATAGTTGTTGGTTCTCAGACAAATCTTTTAACATTCTCATCCAAATAGCTTGACATGTAGCACCTATAACTGCGACACAGTCTAGTTCTTCTGAAGATAGAGTCACTATGGGTTACTTTTTCGAAGCCCACAAAACAACACTTGTACCAAAATGAAATGTTTAACTAGATGTGATTTTCTTGTCATCTGTGTCACCACCATTGTCACTGTCAGTATATCCAATAAGTTTAGAATTTTATGAGGTTGAATACATTATTCCAAGATCTTTTCTACCACTTAGATATCTCAGAATTCTTTTACATCCTTGCCAATGTGAGTCTTTTGGTGTCTCCATGAGTCTTGAGATCAGACTTACCCCATACACCGTACGATCTACAGTTGATCCATCATCATCTTTGCTCAATTTTAAACCTGTTATTACTCGAGCTGCCTTGCAATTTGACATATTAAATATTTTTAAAATCGTGCTTGCATACTTGGAGTGTGATATGAAAATACTACTTTCAGATTGCTCGACTTCAATGTCTAGAAAGAACTTCATGAGCCCCAAATTAGTCATTTCAAATTCACTTTCCATGACTGCTCTAAATTCTTTTATGAAAAATCACAAGTAAATATTAAATGATCCACATACAGGAAAACAATTAACATGTTACCTTTCTCATTCACTTTGGTATACAATGTTGGTTCACTTTCACTTCTGTCCTCTTGGTGTGCTTGTCAGTGTAGCTTGAGTTGCGACTTGTGTCGATATTCCTTGTGTTGATCCATGTTGCGGTGTCATTGGAGTCAACGGTGTTGAGACCAGTTGATTTACTTGTGGTGTTTGAACCACTTCTTTCGTCATTTCTTCATGCTCGACATGTGACACAATCTTGACATTCTTCTCAATGGTTCCATCCATGATTCATTCTCAACAAATTGAACGTCGCAACTAATGATTACTTTCCTTGCGATAGGGTCATCCAACTTGTATGCTTTTGTGTCTTCAGAATAACCAATAAAAATACTTTTTTGTCCCTTCTTGTCTAACTTATTTTTCACCTCATCTCGCACATGAGAATATGCAACACAACCAAAAACTTTTAAATGAGAAACAATGTGATTCATACATGTCCATGCTTCATGAGGAATTTTGTTCTTCACACTCTTTGTTGGACATCGATTCATAATGTATACAACAGTTGCGACTGCTTCACCCCAATATTCATTTGGAAAATACTTGGCTGCCATCATGTTGCGCGTCATCTCCATAATAGTTCTGTTCTTTCTTTTTGTGACACCATTATGCTGAGGTGTGTACTGCACAATGAATTTATTTTGTATGCCATGAGTTTTTCATAAATTTAAAAATTCATTTGAAACATATTGACCGCCTCTGTCCGTTCTTAGGATTTTTATGCGGTGTGCACTCTGGTTCTCCACGAGTGCCTTGAACTGTTGAAAACAACTAAATGCATTAGATTTGTGTTTCAAAAAATATACCCATGTTTTTCTTGAGTAGTCATCAATAAAAGTAAGAAAACACTTGCAGCCACCAATGGACATTGTCAGCATTGGACCAAAAATAGTAGAGTAGACGATCTCAAGTGGTGTGCATGCTCTGTATGACTTTCCAACTGGAAAAGTCTCTCTATGCTGTTTTTGAAAGATGCAACCTTCACAAACTCTGTCTGGTTTGTCCATCAATCGAAATCCTTTTACCATATTCTTTGTGTGTAGTAGCTTCATCCCACCAAAATTCAGATGTCCAAATCAGAAATCTAGCGAGGAATCATCTTGAACTTCTGTTTGAAATGCAACCTGAAAATCAACGATGTCATTTTCTTTCTTGTCGCACTGAGCAACTTGTTCTTTACTTTGTGCCTTGAATGCATCTTCTGTATTTTCTGGAACTATATTCAATGGAAACAAGCGATTTCCTATCATCGGTACTCTTGCTATCAGTTAGTTTCTTGGACGTATATATTTAATCCCACAGTGATTATCTTCCATGTAAAATATGCAACCTTTCTGTATCAGTTTTCCAATACTCAACAAGTTATGTTTCAGACCTTCTACATGGTAAACATCAGGCATATACTTATGCTCCCCTTGTTTGGTTAGAATACTAACAGTACCATTTCCCAAAAAAGTGACTTGGACATTATTTCCAAATGTAACTTCAGTTTGAACTGAATTATCTAGACTAGAAAATAAACTTACATTACGAGTCATTTGATTGTTGCAGCCTTAATCTAAATACCATATATGAGACAAACTTTCTTGGATGGTATAGCATTCAATTGGGGATGTGCATGCCATCAACATTGTGTTCGACAAAATCCTCGTGTTCGTCGATTGATTCTGGCTTTGCTTTCCTTGGTCATATTGCTTCTTCCTGCATTCATATGCATTCTGACCAAATTTATTACACTAATGACATTGAATCTTTGATTTATCAAACCCGTAACCACTTGAATGACTTGTGTTATGATTATGTCCTCTACCACTTGAATATCTTTTATGTAACTACTGAAGAAAACACGGCTAAAAAAGCCTGGGAAAGTTTTAAAAGAAAGTTTGTTGTAAGGGGGAGATTATGGTTGAGTTACAGCCTGTTAACATTTTAACAGAAAAATTTGCAAAAGCATAAGAAGATAGTCAAATTATTTGTAAATCTCGCAATTGTGTTCATATATCAAATGATGAAAATGAGGTTGTTGTATGTTGTATAACAACAACAAAATTTGAAGAAGTTGAAATTTCTATTGATAAATATGTTGATGTAGTTTCAAATTTAGAAGTCACTCAAGTAAATTATGAAAACAATGGAATGGTCAACTCGTAGAATGTTGATAAAGATGGTAAATTTCTCAAGTGTGAAGACAACAAAGAAGTATATGTGGAAGAACAGTCCTTGAAGGACACGTCGATGAAGATATTTAAATTAGGTAGTGAATCTGATGTTCATGGAGATGTAGGTACAATGAATCTAGAATTCAAGGCTGAAGATGTTGTAGAATTACTAAATTTTGTAAGTAATTACCAATATCTAGTAATATGAGGGGTATTATTTAATATCCCATGAAAGAAGGCGCTATGACATGGTTTCAGTAAGTGAAGACCACGTGGTTATCCATTGATTTGTACGTAATTACCAATATCTAGTAAAATCACGGATATTATTTAATATCCAATGAAAGAAGGTGCTATGACATGGTTTCACTAAGTGAAGACCGTGTGGTTATCCATTAATTCGTTTTCTCTTTATCTCACATTCTTCTAGTTATATGCCATGAATTGTTGGTTATCCATTCATGAGCTATGAGTTATCGATGCATTGCTAAGAGTTATCCATTCATCTAGCTACGAGTTATTTTTTATATTCATTTTTTTATATTATTTATTTTGAATATTGAACCACTGCCAATCTGGAGAGTACACTTATTGCACTTGCTTCATGATCTTCTGTAGATGAAAAAAAAATAGGCCTTAGTCCACCCCAAATGTAAAGATATATAAACCTATAGACTTAAAAATAATAAAATATTATAAAAAATAAAAGGTCTACTTATCTTAATCTTCATCCTAAAACTAATACATTTATTTCAAAAAAAATAATTAAATATTGTAAAAAATAAAAAGTCCACTTATCTTAATCTTCATCCTAAAATTAATACATGTAGTTTAAAAAAAATATATTGTAAAAATAAAATGTGGACCCAAATTAAATTTCAAAAATTTACAACCATATATATATAAATCTATAAAGCCTTCCAAAATGTCATGAACGAGACAGTTATAACGATACGAGCTCCCTTTCTTATCTTATATAAACCTGGTCCGATTAAAAGAGAAGCGTGGGGTCCCTTGCAGTGGATGCAAATCTATCCACGAGTCCCTCCACCCTTAAAATTTGTTGGAAAAATGTAATTACTCACAGATCTGTACTTGACTTCCAGCCGACTCTATCAGAGTCTGTACAAGTCAAGATATTGTGTGTGAGTCTGACAAGAAGGAAAAGTCCATGAGTAGGAAATGTAATCCAGTCGAATTTATTTCTGAAGCTAAGTTGTTAGGTAGATATTTATTACAGTCTTTAATAGTGAGTCAGTTGGCCCATGCAGAAGCAATCTTCAGGTTGCCTATAAATAGAAGAAGCAAATTGTAAATCAGTTTACACAGACACAAGAGACACAATAGAGAGGCAGAGTAACTCACAGTAAGAAAGAGAATTCGAAGCTCAAGCTTATGTGCATGTGATTTAGTTGAAGAGTTGAAGCTCTGTAGACCGACAAGTCTGAACCGGCCACTTTGTAATCGTCAAGTTTGCAATACATTGTATTCCCACATAGTTAAATATATGAAATAGTTTGTGGTTGAATACATGATTATTTGGCCACACATATTTCCAGATTTACTTCTGTAAATGTATTTTACAATTACTGTTAAGTGAAAGAACAAGAACCCATAAAAATCTCACCGCGTGAAAGTTCTAAGTTTTACGGCACATTGGTCGACTCAAGTCTTCCTACATAATTGAGCATATGTTTTTATAAGTTCTATGTATTTGTTAATGTGTCCATTTTTACTTCATCTTACTCATAGGTGAAAAGCATTTGCAATTTCTTAAGTCTTTAAAATAAGAAACATACTCTGTAGATTTCAAACAAAGTGAGCCGACTTGAGTGGTCGGTTGTGTGAGCCGACTAGAGTGGTTGGTTGAGTGAGCCGACTGAGGTGATCCAACTTAGTCGAAGACATGAATTGAACTGACTTAGTTGAAGACATGAAGTGAACCGACTTGGTCGAAGCAGCCGACTTGGTTGAAGAGAAGAAGTTAGTCGACTTGGTTGAAGCGACAAGTGGTTGAGGTAAAAATTGGTTGGTAGAACCAAAAAGTAAGTCGAAGTAAATTTAGTCGAGTAGTAAGACCGACTAAAATTTATAAACTTGTCTAGTCGGGATATATACAAGTTTCACCAACAAGTAAAAAGAAAAAGTGGTTGGCGTGAAAAGTGAAAATTAAAATTTAATATTGACTGAGCCCTAAAGTCAAGTTTAGTCGGCTTGGTTTTGGCTATCTGGTATCAGATCAAGGTTTTACATCAGAGCCCGGTTTCATATCAGAGCAAGGTTATATCGGAGCAAGGTTTATATCAGCCCAAGATTTAAGGAAAGAAATCTTGTCTTAAAAGGTGGAAATTAATTTTCTAAGGAAAGTTAATTAAAAAAATTAAAAATGGCTTCCACTTTTGGTTCATTGCAACCTCCAAGTTTTATAGGAAAGAATTATGAATATTGGTATTTAACAATGAAGGATTTATTCAAAGGTCAAGGTGTCTAGGAGATAGTCCAGCATGGTTATGTAGAACCAGCAGACATGACAGCATATAACAGTCTCACACAGGCTGAGAAAGATGTCTTGAGAGAACAAAGGAAGAAGGATGGAAAAGCTCTGTTTTTCATACATCAAGCTATGCATGAAATCATACTCCCAAGAATAGTAGCAAAGACTAATGCTAAGGAAGCATGGGATACATTGGAAACTACCTATCAAGGTTTGGATAAGGTAAAGACATCCAAGCGGCAGATTCTAAGAAAAGACTTTGAATCTTTGTCCATGAAAGATTCATAGAATGCAGACACATTCTACAACAGAGTTGTTGGGTTGATAAACCAACTGAAATATCATGGAGAACCCATAGCATACCAAAGGGTTCTTGAAAAAATTCTCAGAATTCTTTCCCCAAGATTTGAAAATTTGGTTGTGACCTTAGAGAAACACACAAACATGTCGACATTTACCATTGATGAGTTGCAAGATTCACTCATCAATCATGAGCATAGACTCAGCAGATCACAGACATCGTTGGAAGGTGCATTTGCAGCACGGTCATCCAGAAGACGTGGTAGAGGTAGGGGGAGAAACAACTTCAAAGGTAGAGGAATAATTTATTCAAGAGGAGGATGAGGCGAAAGTCGTGCAAATGTCGATGGAAGAGGAGATAACCAGAACCCCAGTCATCCAAGTGGCCATAGGTTTTATAAATAAAAAATTCAATGTCATTACTATAAGAAGTTTGGTCATTATGCATATGAATGTAGGAAGAAACAATATGACCAAGGAAGGTAAAGCCCAAATGATTCGACCAACACCAGCACTTCGACAAGTGCAATGTTAATGGCATCGACATCTCCACTTGAATGTAATGCTGTTCAAGAAAGTCCACATGACATATGGTACTTAGATTCAGGATGCAGCAACCACATGACTGGTAACTTAATTTTTTTTTCCAGTATAGACACTTTAGTTAAAATTGATGTTACACTTGGAAACAATGTCCAAGTTACTGTCTTAGGAAAAGGCACTGTTGATATTCTAACCAAGCAGGGGGAGATTAAATATATCCTTGATATCTATCATGTCGAAGGTCTAAAACATAATCTTTTAAGCATTGGATAGTTGTTACAAAAAGGATACAGAGTCTACATGGAAGATGAACACTGTGTGATCAAAGACAAGCATCCAAGTGACCAGCTCATAGCAAAAGTGCCAATGACAAGCAATCGCTTGTTTCCATTGAGAATAGTTCCTTACATAAAAGGGAAGACAAATACAGGAGCTACATTCAAGGCAGAAAGTGAAGAAACAATCGAGCTCCTTGACAAGAGAGAAAATTGCAGCACTAATTTGCAAGCTACATTTCAGACAGAAGTCCAGGATGAATCCTCATTGTGGCATTTCATATTTGGACATCTAAATATCGGTGGGCTAAAGCTATTGCACACAAAGAATATGGTGAAAGGATTACCATTGATCGACAGACCAGAGAGGGTTTGTGAAAGCTGCATTTTTGGCAAGCAGCACAGAGAGACATTTGAAGTTAGAAAGTCCTAGAGAGCATGCACACCACTTGAAATTGTGCACTGTGACATCTGTGGTCCAATGCACACATCATCCATTGGTGGCTGCAAGTATTTTCTAACCTTTATTGATGACTACTCAAGAAAGACATGGGTATATTTTTTGAAACATAAATCTAATGCATTTGGTTAATTTCAGCAGTTCAAGGCACTCGTGAAGAACCAGAGTGGTCACCGCATCAAGATCTTAAGGGCCGACAGAGGAGGTGAATATGTTTCAAATGAATTTCTAAATTTTTGCAAGACCCATGGCATACAGAAACAATTCACTGCACGGTATACACCTCAGCAGAATGACACAGCCAAAAGAAATAACAGAACCATAATGGAGATGGCACACAGCATGTTGGTAGCCAAGCATTTTCCAAATGAGTATTGGGGTGAAGCAGTCACAACTGCCATTTACATTATCAACCAGTGTCCGACAAAGAGTGTGAAGAACAAAGTTTCCCAAGAAGCATGGACAGGTATGAATCATAGTGTTTCCCATTTAAAAGTTTTTGGCTGTGTTGCATATGCTCATATTCCAGATGAATTGAGAAGGAAGCTAGACAAGAAGGGACAGAAATGTATTTTTGTCGGCTATTCAGAAGACACAAAAGCATACAAGCTGTATGACCCTATCACAAGGAAAGTTTTAATCAGTCGGGATGTTCAATTCGTCGAGAATGAATCATGTGATGGAACTCTTGACAAAAATGTCAAGATTGTGTCGAACATCGACAATGATGATATGGAAGAGGAAGTGGTTCAAATACCACATGTAAGTCAACTGGTCAGAGCATCGTCGACTCCCATGACACCAAGACATGGTTCAGCACAAGGACCATCGACACAAGTAGCAGCTAAAGCTACACCGACAAGTACACCAAGAGGACAACAAACTCCATCAAGCACTCAGTCTAGGTCGACATCGACATAACCAGTGAAGACAAGAAGTCTGCGGGAGATATATGAAGCTGGTACACATAATTCATTATCTCTGTTTGCATTATTTTCCCCTATATATTATCCACTAACATTTGAAGAAGTCGTTGAAGAAGAAGTATGGGCAGAAGCCATGGATGAAGAAATAGAATGCATTGAGAAAAACCAGACACGGGAACTAGTCGATGTACCAAAAGACAAGGATGTAATAAGTGTCAAATGGATTTACAAGGAAAAGCAAGATGCTGGTGGCAATGTGCAAAAGCACACGGCAAAAATGGTAGCAATAGGGTTCACAAAACAACCCGGTATCGACTTCAATGAAACGTTTGCAACTAT